>JAAGNO010013879.1:0-18978 GCA_033439905.1 Ceryle rudis | reverse complement strand
TCTATGTCACTGATAAAAATGTTAAACAAGACAGGCCCCAGTACGGACCCCTCAGGAACACCACTTGTCACTGCTCTTCATCTGGACTTTGAGCCATTGAAAGAACAGAAGGCTTTTTTTTGTCAACCTTCCCTGCATTTCATTTTGCAGTCCATTTGTTCATTAATATACTTAATTCTCACTACTACTCTCCATGCAACAGGCTTGTCCATTTATTAAATGCATGGGACAGGTTTTCAACTGGATGACAATCTCATAGAGAAGCAAAGTCAGTGAAATGGTACTAATTTACGCCTTTATCTCTATGACAGGTGTTTAGCTGGTGCAGAATCGAAATGTAGGGTTCAAGTATCCTTCCAACCTCTCCATTGTGCTATGAGATGATGTCTAAATGTGACAGGATTAGATGTTTCACTTGGGGAAAGGACAGTGCAAGTAGTACTGAGTTATTTAGAAAAAGATTAAATACACTTTCTGTGTCACGTAACATGGGAAAAGGTTCAATTTAAAGGAGCTTTGGGAAAGAAGAATGCTTTCCACAGTGGCCAGGTGTCGTCAAGAGGTGCGAGCAGGAATAAGAGGCCTGTAAATAGATGTGCAAGATTAGAAATGGATCCAGCCTTAGAAATGGACTGTTGACAATTCAGGCATGAACATAGCAGAAAATAGGACAAGGTTTCTTCTCAAGCCAGAATTTAGGCATCAGATCTGTGCAAAGACACGAGGAAAGAGTCTTTACCCATGCCTGCCACGCCAGGGCTGCTTTCTGGAGAAATGAACTTGTGGTCATCCAGCCAGTGACTTTTGGGCTGTGGATCTGTGTAGCTGCAGCAGCAGCAACTCGACTCTTGACCCTCATGTCGGCCAACTTCATCCCTTTTTTCAGACAACATTCAGCTTGGCTTTCCCTGCAGATTTGCAAGGAATTGCATGCTCAGCAACTTGCTGAGTTCTCTCTCTCAAAGTATTTTTACCTGTTGCTCTTCTTAAAGGGGAAATTATTTTCTCCTCCAATGTGTTTTTAAGGCATGGTATAGTGTTTGGCGTGTTGGGAAGGGGGTGATGTCTGGGTGGAACAGGGCCACCTTGTGCAATATTTTGGCTCTTCTAGAATAGAGAGCATTATGCCTGGCATGGTATTGCGTAACCTGAAGGTACCACTGGCCAGTGAAACTTCTCATCTCTGCCAAGCAAACCTGTTTCTTTCAGCTGTTTTTGTTTACTGCCTCACTTTTATGGCCCTGGGGGAGAGGCATCTGTGTTGACGAGATCTGCGATTCCACAGGGAAACTCTGTCCTCCTGAGGCTCCAGAGGATGGGCCTTTATCATAATCACTCTCTGATACCTGAGAGTCATAGGTCAAGGACAGCATTTTCTGCCCAAATCCCCATGTGTGAAGGTACAGGAGGCTCATTGTGTGAGACAGTCCTTGTTTTCAGCAGTGTATTAATTTCCAGCATTGGTACCTTTTGTACTTTCATAACCAGGAGTAAATTAGGAGTTTCCAACAGCAGCACAACTGTCCTTGTCCAAAACCTGATTTATGACAGGCAAGCAAGAAAGAATCACTTGTTTTCATCTGAACTTGTGCATTTTTTTAATCTTTTGTAAATATAGATCCTTGACAAACATTTGTTTGAGAATCAGCTTAATCATCCTTTTGAAGGTTGGCTTTATGTCCCACTTGATTACTACAAGATGCTTCCCTTGTACTATAAAAAGTGCATAAGGGAGTTTTTGCAGTTCTTGCTTTTGCTCTGATAATTTTATTATAAGAACTTTCCTACAATCGATAGGGCTGTTCAATGACCATACTTTTGCTTTTTCAGATTTTGTTTTCAGATTTTCACAATTTTCAGGATTTCTGGCATCAGAATGTGAATTTGGCAGGCTCTTTCTTCTTGTACAGTGCTCAACTGTAGTTACTACAATTTTTCAGTCTTTGACTACTAAGATTTCATATGTCTTGGGACCTACTTAGCTATTTATTCCATGAAAGCCTATTTTATCCCATTCATTCGTTATGAAATTTGGCCTTTCATTCTGGCATCAACCAGACTATATGTTATGGGCCAAATCCAGCCCAGAGGGTACTTCCAACCAGCCTTTTGCCTTTCCCCGCTGAATAGCTCCTTGTTGCTTTAATAATTGTCTGGCATTTCAGTCCCCCTGTGTTGCTGCCCCTGTGTCCACGTTGGAGGAGCAGAAGGGACTGGATGGACAGGTTGGAAATGACCCCAGTCACTCACCCCTGTGGGTGTGGGTCCATAGGTGTACTGCTGTATTGGAAGAGTAACAGAAAAGTCACTGGTAACACATGTGGGTGTCATGCTACATGTGTAGAGCTTAGTTCTGCTGCTGCGTATAAAACAATGCAGGGTTGAGTGGTCTTGGGATATTAATTTCTGGTCTGGCAAAAAGATCTCAAATGGTAAGATTTTGGCAGTTCAGATGATTTGAATTATCAGATATCATGGATAGATACTAAACTATTCTAAATCTGGAGCTCTCTCTGCATTTTTGTAAATAAAAAGAGGACATGTTTCAAAACTTAATAGGAATACATGTAGAACTGCATAACTGATTCAACCCAAATGTTCCCAAAGAGCCATCTAAAAGCTACAGGTACATAAGCATAAAAGGTTTCTAGAATTCTGGAAAAGCAGTAAGAATGTAAATTGCTGCTGTCTTTTGCATCTTAGAAGGCTGAAACTGTTTTGCTCTAGCTCCTCAAATTATAAACAAAAGTAATCTCTTCATTGCAGTTTAAATTGCCTTTTAATATGAAATATCCAAGAAGTGGCTTATCCTTAAGTTCATGAAGCTCATTTGCCTTTCTCAAATGGAAGGCAGTATTGCACAGTGACTGGATATCTTATTTTCTGCATGTATTATTTATGCTGAGGACAGTTCATAATAAAATGTGATATTGTGACTGATAGCAAAACAATGCAGGAGACCAAAATTACCCCGTGTATTGCAACATCCCATTTTAAAGTTACTGATGATGATCTTGTTTCTTTACTCCATTTAAAAAATAACATTATAATATTTACCTTCTGGTCAGTTGAATAGTTCAGAAGTAATTCATTCCAAAAATGGCTTCACTGACCCTTGTTGCTTGACTTCCAGTGCAGTAACATGCTCTCTAGAATCTGTTCCTTTATAGCTATTGCCAAATATTATTTCATTTTTTTGACTGTATGTTCAAAACAGCAGTTAGCAGTAAATCAGGAAAAGTTCGATCACATCTGTAACTAATATCCCAGGTTGTTTATTGTGAATGAGCTCTTTTATAATTGACTTTTTCTTTAGAATTTGTTTTTTTAAGATCTAATTTACCTTTTTTTAAGGCTTTAATGGTGTAAGAACCCCCCTTCCCCAAAAAATACCCTCACAGATTGGTAACACATAGCAGCAGAATAAAATCTCTGCTTTTGTTCTGCTTTGTTCTTATTCTGAGCTTGGAACCAGTTGCAGAAAAAAAAAAAGGGGGTAGGATGTCAATGAAGATAACCACTCACAAGACTTTCCACTGTGGTTTCAGTCTCTGATGTTGCCGATCTGTTTCTCTCTCAGTTCTGGTACATTGACACTTAGCAAGCCTTATCTGCTGTCCTCTTGACAGTTCTTTGTGGGATTTCACACTGAGGTTGTTGCTTCGTCTGAAAATCAGATGGCTCAGTAGGACAGGAGGGTTCCTAAAAATGTTGTGTGCTTGGCATTTGCCGTTTGTTTAGCTGAAACCATGCACAGGAACGCTGGTAGGAGACCTGGATAGAGCTGCTGAACAGCTGGGAATTTCTCCTCAAGTAGTCTGTCTGCATGTAAACCTGCTGTTTGTATGCATATCTGCTGTTTCAGCAATTAATGTTTCTGAAGGGGAATGGCCACATTTTCGCCAAAGTTTTCCAAGGGTGGTTTCGTCATGGTGGTGCTAAAGGCTTTTTAAACATTCATGTGGAGCACAGAGTTGAGGCAGTCAACACAGCAAAGAAAGATCTCATTTTTCATCCTTCAGTATCTCCTAATGGCATTTGAAACTGTGGTTTATCATATTGAGATACTTTTCTTACCAAGAAAGTTATGATTCTGCTGTATTTTTAGACAGCCAGCACTGGAAAGTTTACTCATGCTATGCAGTTATGGTAATTCTCAGAAGACACTTATTATTTGGAAAGCAGAGTTCTATATAGGATGAGGAATTCTTACTACAATTAGTTCCCAAATTAATGTATCACTATTTAATTAGATCCAGGTTTGTTGTCCTACATCTTCTGTACAAGAAATAAATTTTCTTTTTTCTTATCTGTGCTGGCATCTAGGACTCTGATGCCTGCTTGTATCACTTTAAATACCTGTGCATGAAACCACACATGGATCTGCAAAGTCACAGGGCTTTTTTTTTTTTGTTACCCTGCCTGTCCCAGAAAAGAATGAAAGGGACAAATTTGGATAATGTCTTGATAAAGTGTGAAGGTGGGTCATCTGCTAGACTTTTTCATAGAGGGGATACAGAATTAGGGAGAATAAAAGGAGATAAGGGCATGAGAGTGAAGACACCCCTTGGATTTTGTTTACTCTCTTGTTATTGAACAGTGAAAATGTAAGGGACCATCTAACTGCCTCGACGTAGCAGATGAAAGACTTACTATCTTTTTAACTTATTTTCTGGTCTGCCTGCCTCCAAACCCGAATGTAAGCATGTAGATATTGATTCTCAATACATTTCTGTCTACACTGCATTTATTGACATATTTATCTTAATTTTTGGTTATTTACACTGTCTGGAAGAGTAGGTGATTTCACAACATGCATACCTTAAATGCAGGCTATTTTAAGTACCTAAATCCTTAATATAAGTAATTCAGTCTTCTGAAGTAGAAAAGAGTTGATGGATGTGGGATCTCCTCTCTTAGGGTGTTTTGGAAGTCTAACACAGGTCTGAAATACAGTTTGGTTCTCTGGATTTCCTATCTCTGAAAGAATGGAAAATTTTGCTTACAAAGCTTCTATTATGTCTCTGCAGAATATGTATTGTAACCAAGATGCTTATATACTGTGGCAGCAGTAAGTCTAAACATTGTTCAATGTGTTCAATGTCCTATTTTTAGCCATGGAAGTGCTTTTTAAATATCCAGTATTCTCCATATTGGCCTAATGAATTATCTGCTGTTTGTTGTTGCTGCCCCCCACTTACTGTCAGTCTGGCCTTCATAATTCACCCCCCTCAAATATCTGAAACTGGTTCCAGGCTCTAAAAATTCATAGATCCTTTCTGTAGTTTTAAAAATTTCAATTAAAATATTCTGAAATGAGGGAGGACATCTCACCATTGCACTATGCACATGATGTTTGCTAGGAAATTAGTACAGTGTACGAATAAGGATCAAATATAGAGACATAAAACCTGCTTAAATCATTAGCCTGAAACAGCATATGTAGAAATTAGACTCTGTTGGAGGTGATGGTAGCAACCTTCAGGTACAGTTACCGGCTTGGTAGCCTCAAAAAACTTCTTCCATCCTCTGTTCCTCTGGTTGCTTCAGCAGCCTGATCTTGATGGAGAGTGGCTGGCTTCTCTGGGAAGGGCTGATCTGGGAGACCAAGGACGCAAGAGATTCAGCAGACCAGAAAATAAACAAATAAAAATGCTGCAAAGATTTCTCATAAGCAAATTATTTTTTCTGAGTTTCCATATGCTCAGATCTGTAGGATTTTTGTCAAGTTAGTTGTAGCAAATGACTAAATAAAAAAGACCCTGAATAGGTTGGTATTTTTTATGACAAAAACATGTTTCAAATAATTTAAGTGTTTGTAGTTAAGGCTATAAAGATATTAATGACTTTGCCGAAAAACAAGCACTATAAAAAAGAGCACAAGAAAGCCAGAATATTCAAATGTGGGCTCAAACTTATGGAAATACATTGTGGGGAGTTGAGAGTGCATAAAACATGTTAAGTTTGCCTTCCAGTGTCTCCTCAGATTGCTCTTTTGAGATAAGCTGATACCTATGTTAGTTTTTAGATGTTTGTCAGCTTTATTTTTTCTTTTTTTTTTACTTCTCAAAATATAAACACCTGTAGCATCTGTAAAAATCTGTGAAACTTTTCTGGCTGATTTCACAGGGGTTTGGGTCAGGTTAATGTATAATTTTGGAGAAGGAGTTCTAGAGCCAGAGTTATCTCTAATTACATAGCTGGTAGATGGAAATTGTAAACAGCAGCAGTTACATGAGAATCGGCTGTTACGATGTGGAAAGAACAATTGTCTCTTGACAGGCAAGGGAAACATGAGAGATGGGAGGGAAAATCTGATGGGAAGAAAAGTGATTTCTGCTGATGCACTTCTCTGTAGAGAGAAGCCAGGAGTTTCTTATGCAGCCTTTGAATAGATAAAAAGTGCCTCGTAATATTGGGCACCTCAGTTTTGCAGTGGTTATTACACTGACACACTGAATTTTAGAAAATACTGAATACTGTCCCTCTGAAAATTTGTGCCTTTCAGGTATCTTCATGTTGGACATCCAAAGTAGGAAGCTGTACAAAATCACTAGATTTGAAAATCTTGCCCATCAAATGTATTCAATAACACAATTGGAATGAAAAAAAAAGCCCTACAATATATGAACATGAGACACTGTGTAAAATTTAAAGAATTACAGAGTCATTTTTGCCTTAAAAACAAGAGTTATTTTCCTATTTGTTATGGTTATAGGAATGGTAATGAAAAAAAAAATGCATTTACAGAAGTTCAGAATTCAGATTAATTAAGAAAAGATCAAAGAAAACCCTGGCTCCCTGGCAGTATATGTATGACACTGGGCTCTGTGTCAGGAAAACACCCCCAAATTAGGTAGGCATACCTGTTTGCTGAAGATTCCAGCTTGTATTTGTGTCAGCTGTTAAATGGTAAAGCTATTTCTGTCATGTTTTAAGTAGCATGGGTAGTCTAAACATGTTCAATAGGTCTAGTGACCTTTTCCTGAGTAATGGAAAACTTTCAGCTGTGCCAGTGCAGTATATTTATACCAATATTATTTGCAGGCCTTGCTCTCCTTGCTACTGCTTCTTTGAACTGTCCTTGAATGAAAAAGAAATGTGTCAGGTTTTTAATACAATTAAAATGGCTATAAACATTCTTAAAATTAGAAATATATCCTTAGCCATGCTGACTTGAGCTGATGGCTGTGCCTTCAGCCACCGCTGCTTCTATGGTGGACTGAGAGAGAATCTATGGAATGGTTCTGCATCAAAACCACCGATGGGTACCCTAAAGCAAGTACTCAATAATTTGAAGAGAAAGGTTTTGAAATTCATATTCCTCTATTTGCAATCCAGCTGATTTTTAAGAACGTACTAAAGTCTGTCCATGTATTATGGAACATCGTGGATATTGGTTGTGGAGGATTCCAAGAAGCAATATACATGTGGTGACTGCTGAAAGTCCCTCAGAATAAGGCACAGAAGTTGTGGGTTACTGGAGAGTTAGAATAACAAGAGGCACAATAACTCACAAATGACTAAAAAAGCCAGTTTTGTGCAGAGAATTTTTAACAGATAGTTCAACCTTTTAATTATTCCCTTTGAATGCTGAGCATGTATCATTTGAAACCTATCTCCCCAGTCCCAATTTTAAACAGTATTTATCTTTAACTCATTCAAGCACTGGAAACAATGTGATGGTGTAATTTGAGTTAACTGTAAAAGTAACCAGAGCTGAGGATCATCCATGTGGAGAAGGTGGCACCATCCTTCAAATCCCCAGGCTTCCTGTGTGAAATAAGATGAAGGCTTAGCCCTCTGCTGAGTCTCCTCAGAGAGGATGCACAGTTTATTTAGGATGTCTCTGACCCCTGGTTTTCTTACCAGTTCTTCTGAAAGCTGGAATGTAAGAAGACACACAGATGTTTTCAGAGTATCTCATAAGTAAACCCTCCTTGCTTAACGTGATACTGTTTTCTTCCAGTTCTATCTTCAGGTAACCCAAAGAACAATTAGTTTGGGGGTTTTTAGCTTTTTATATACTGGACAGCTTATTATGTGTCCTCATAAAATCATAGAATGGTTTGGGTTGGTAGGGACCTTAAAGAACACCTGGTCCCAACCTCCACTCGACAAGGTTTCTCAAAGCCCCATCCAACCTGGTCTGGAACACATCCAGTCATGGAGCATCCACAGCTTCCCTGGGCAACCCATCTCACCACTCTCAGAGCGAAGAATTTCTTCCTCATTTCTAATGTAATCACCCCTCTTCCTGTTGGAAGCCATTACCCCTCATCCTATCACAGCAAGCCCTTGTAAACAGTCCCTCCCCAGCTTTCTTGTAGGCCCCCTTTAAGTACTGGAAGGCCACAAGAAGGTCTCCCCAGAGCCTTCTCTTCTCCAGTCTGAACAACCCCAACTCTCAGCCTGGCCTCACAGCAGAGAGGTTTCAGCCCTCAGATCATCTTCATGGCCCTCCTCTGGATTCATAACATGTCCAGTCTTCTTTTCATACACTACACATGCTCAGTTTCTTCACAGATCTTGCTTCCTAACACATCAAACCATTCTTGCTGTTCTCTGGACTATATCCCATCTGTTTATCTGCTCCCTTAAGTGTGGCATCAAAACCCAGAAACAGCATTGTCACTGTGACCTCATCAGGGCTAAGCAGAACAGAATGACCTCCCTAATTGACCCGGAACTGTAAATTTGCTTTCAAAGTCATTATTGTACCACATCTCAATGTTTATGTGTTCAAAATGCCATTTGCCTTATAACCATGGAGCAATTAACATCTGTCCCTAATGGTATGTTTTCACTCATACATACATTCCCTTCTTTCACAGAATTATTTTCTTTTGCACATTTGCAGTCAGCTCCACCTGGGCTTTTAATGCACCAGTGCTTTGTCTTTGAATCTAGTCACTAATTTAAACAAACAATATTACTTTTGATTGATAGGTGATGAAGGAAGTAAAAGACCTGCACAAAGACTTCTGAATCAAATCAAAATGTTATTTTTACACTGGAGGTGGGGAGTGCCAGGATTTCAGATTGCATTTATTACCACTGAAGTAATCTCCATCCTTCACAAAGTTTTTTTAAAAATGAGCTACTCAGACCTTTGGTTAAAGACATTAGAAAGTTCAAGTGTACTTAGCTTTCAAGCTGTGTCCTCTGACTATCCTAGCTGACCTGACTTCCAGACTCCCTTGAAAACAGACCTGGTGGCTTTTATTTTTTACATTGGACAGATATCTGAAAGACCTGAATCATCCCTCTTAAGGAGATCATTGCAGTTAGAAGGTGGAAATCATTACATCTTGGGGCAGTTATTATCTGGTATGAGCACGTACCCTCACAAATTTTTCCAGGGAATATTTCATTGTGAAAGAAAAGTTTTCTCTGTCAGAATAGGGCCCTACTCCCTGTCTTTTCCAAAGGGCCATCTCTTCCTCAGGCTTCTTCGTGATTACTTTTAACGCTAAAAAGCAAATAACTGGACAATTATATTTGTGATTGGATTTATAATCTCAGTGAAGAGAAAGACAGATCTCCTGAATTTCCTGTAGTCCCTGTTCATGGCATCCGAAGGTCCTTCTCTGTTTGCACATAGAAGTTAATATGTTTAAGAAGCTGGAGTGCCCAGTCCTAGTTGAAATATTGGTGTTTATTTTTTATTATTCCTTAAGGGCTCCTTTTGTAGGTGTGTCGGGGCTTGGCCTCCACTGCTCCTGGCCCTGCCCAGATCCATTTAGCACTGTCACATGAACTGTGGGCTCCTTGAAGCTCTCTAGAGGTCAAACTAAAAACAGTAACAGATGGGTTTGTCTTTTAGATTGTTGGGTTTGTTTTCTTTTTTTCCTTTTTCTTTTTTGGAGATACTCTCAGTCATTGTAACCATGATTTTTCTGTCTTTCTCTACACATTGTTTTTCTACTTCCTTTTCCTTACATTTTTTTCCAGGCTCATAGAGTGCTGTATGCTATCTCACAGCATATATTGATCTATACTCAGAGAATAATGTAATTGCACGCTCAAAAGAGCATTTCCACTTCTCAGTTTTGAGGATCCACCCTTTCAAATGAGTTCTTTACTTCCCTTCTGTATATAGCACAAAGAGGATGAGAAATAGGAGAAATAAATGATAACATACCTCTGTCATTTCCTTCCTTACTCTGTCCTTCCCAAGGTCTGTGGTATATATTGAGAGGTGAGTCCTGGCCTTCCTCTTTCTTTTTGGTCTCCTCTAAGCCCTGCTGTGATTTTCCAGTAACCTTTATTATTAACCTCCTCAGGGCAGCAAGGCCTCTCTGTACTAAACTTTTTTACAAACCCAGAACAGGAAAACAATCTCTCACCTCAAGTATATTTTGCTGTCCTGTGGTTCTACTAGTATATACTGTATTCCCTAGGATGTGATTCCATTGATTCATTGGAAAGCATGATAGTATTCTGGTCACATCTACCATTCCTCTTCATTTTCTGCCATCATCTGCCGAGAACTCCGATTCATAATTACACCATTCCTTATTGAAACTCGCTGATGGAGTGAGATTTTATTAAGGACAGCACAATTTATAGCCCCTTGAAAAACATGACTCCCTTAAATAGAATGCTTTATTGTGTTCCTGAACTTCCACTGCAATTAGAACGTGTTGTTCTCAGGGGTGCAGCTTGGTGGATTATGTATTATGGAGTGTCAAATAGCCAAAAAGGGACAGCAAGGGAAATGGCATTTTTTGCTGAAGAACTTAATTTCCCTTAGTATTTGCCAAAGTAGCTAATGTAATTTATGGGAAAACATAAGACATTGCATAATCTTTTATTGAGTTTCATAATTAAAATCACAAAAATATGTCATCCTTTAGCTGATGTAGCTTTGACTTTCCAGCTTTCGATCCCTCTATTTAAGGTTTTCTTTCTACGCAAACTCCATAATTAACAGGATTTAAACTGCCTATTTCTCTTTGCTTCAGAAACTGGTAATGCTGTCAAAGTTCCTCATATACTTTGCTAATTAGATACCTGATGCAACGGGGCTTGGCCATCTTGGAAATAAAAAAAAAAAGCCCTTTACAATCTGTGAGTGATTTAAGTCAGACAAAAAACCACTGCTTTTACACAGTATCAGATGACATTTACTGTCACATGTATTTGCACAGTACTGTATTTGTACAATATACCATAGCCTGGTACTGCTGCCAAACATGTGAGATCAAATATGGTAAATTGCTGTTGTTGTTGAGGTCTGATACACCAGAAGAAAAACACAAGTCTGAAATTACCGAAACATCATGGGCAAGAGGAAAGGAGTTCCCAGAAATATACTGAAAAACGGATGCTTCTCCGTTTTGAAATGAGCTTGCCAGGGCTTTCCAAAAGCAGATGAATGTTCTTGACCTGATGAGTGTTTATCAACTGTCTGTGTGTCTGCTTGGCAGCTTTGCTCACTTGAAAATGTTCCTCATCTGAAGAGCTAAGCTGATGAGGTTATGTAGTCATCCTTCTAGTAAAGGTTCCCATTACCCCAGTATATATTTCTTCAATAAGAAATGTATAAAAAGTAGTGGTATTGTTCTGGGGTATATTATCAAGAGAATATAAGATAACTCAGGAATTACGTAATTGGATGCACCCATTTGTGCACAGAGAACTTGTTCAGCATATTTTTACTGAAATTTCTTCTAGTTAGAAGTGTTTCTAACTTCTTCCACAGTGTTTAAAAATGGCTTTTTGAATTGGCAAATAATTAAATAATGCCAACAGGTAAAGGCAGACAGATGCTTCAGGCTTTCAGTTAATCTCAAAAGAGAAAGCAAAGTTAACTTTGGAATAATTGCAGCGACCTCAACTTGATCAATAGCAAATACTGTTCCTTGCTGAGAAATACAGTATCAGTGATACAGATCATACATAACATTTTGCTTTCATTTTTCAATTTCTCTATTCTACTTAACTAGTAAGATCATGTGAGTGGAAGTTTTAAGGATATGACAGCTGCTGCAGCTGGGAAAACTGAATCAAGAGGTTAAAGCCCTGGATGCATGACACCCCATGTGTCTTTGCAGGAAAGGAAAGTGTTTTAGAAGAACCGTTGTTACTGTTCTTTGTTAATACAATGCCTTGCAAAACTGGTTCTTGGTCCCTGATTAGTGTCTATTCAGTGCTACAGCAATCAATAAATAAATAAATAGGATGGCATTTTACCACTCTGGTACTGTAAGTTACTTGTCCAAAGCCACAGAATGAAATGATGCACACAAGGAATTTCTTTTGCCCAGTGTCAGTCTCAGACCATTATTTTGCTTCTCTCTAGCAAATGACCTTATCTGATGCACTTCAATACATCACATGGGTCTTGACATGCCACTGCCAGCACCTCGGCTCCTCTGCATCACTACAGAGCCAACTGGACAGCAAGCAGCATCTTCCATCTAGGTTTCATGCTCACAAGGAAGCCTTTGGAAAAGCAGAAGTAAAAGCTTGGAGTCACACAAATGTGTAAAGTGATGGGCAGTCTAACATGCTTCAAGACCGGTAGCTGGGAAAAACCTTACTGTACAATGAGGGTGGTGAAAACTGGCCCAGGTTGCCCAGAGAGGTGGCAGAAACCCCATCCCTGGAACCATTCCAGGTCAGGGTGGATGGGGCTCTCAGCAACCTGCTCTAGTTGCAGATGTTCCTGCTCCCTGCAGAGGGATTGGACTAGATGACCTTTAAAGGTCCCTTCCAACCCAAACTATTCTATAATTGTTTTGAAGTGCATTAATAACATGCAGAACAATAATCCATTCAAAAGACAAGTCATTAGATAAGTTTCTTGATTTCAGTCATTTATGAGGGTCCAAGAGTGTGTCCCTACATTATCCAGACTGCCTCCTGGGAGACATCTCTGTCTCCCCAAATTTCAGGAGGAGTCTCAGAGCTAGGATACTATTTGCACACCCACTCCTTTCAGTATGTCCTCAATGCAAGTGCTTCACCTCATGATTGTGTGGGCATGGTATTCTGCATTCAGAAAAATAATTCCCTTAGCTTGGGAGAAAAGTACAGCACACAGTGTGTGTCCCCACCTATCTGACATGATAACTTCCAGCAAAGTCAAACAAATTATTTATGCAGGATAAGGTCCAGTGTTAAGAAATTATTTAAAGCAAAGGAGCAAAAACCATATGTGTGTCCTTATATGCTGTAATTTATCCAGTTTCAATCACAGACAAAGGAAGTATGAAGGACCAAGAGAGCCCTGTTAAAGGCATAGTGTACAAAGGGTGTGAGGCATAGGACAGGATAGGAAGAAATAGGGTAGGAAAGGAAGGAAAATAATCTCAGTCAGGCAAATAGGGTGACTTGTCCAAGTAACTGCTCCAAATCTGTGTGAAGATGCCGAGTGAACAGGCTAAGGCTTTCTTGAAGTTACAGTTTCAGGAATTAAATTAATTATAAAAATAATATTAGAGGTAGGGACAGGCTGCAAATACGTTACTTCTTCTGGAAAAAAAAAAAAAAAAAAAGGCAAGCTAATTAAAAGTCATTTCCTCTTCTGTTTCTTTGCCAAGACCTATTTTCAGGACTCTGTGCTTCCCCTCAAGCAGCCAATGAAATCTCAGGCACCTAAACCAAATATAGTTAGGACTTGGCCAATAAGTTAAAAAAAAAAAAAAAAGGAAATTATTTTCAAATATTTTGCTTTAAAACATGTTAGATTCTCATTTTTATATTCATGCACATTTTGCTATTAATTTTGGCTGGTAAATAGTTCTTATAAAAGAACAACTTAACCATTCACCTTTCATACACAGTTGAACTCAAATCCTGTGTGATCTTCGGATTCTGTGCTTGCTGTTTCCAGGACACACACAGGATCAATTCGCTTTAAAACTTGTATGTGAGGTGCATCCGGGTCAAATAATGATGGTGTAAATCATGTTCACTGCTTAGCCAGGGCTGCCACGCACAGTGAGTAGAGCCACGCTCTCAGCAGTTCTCATTTTGAGTGTGCAGCTGCTGAGTTCATTCCCATAGCACATCAAATCATACAACTGGTATCTGGTTCCACATATGCTCACTCTGCCTCTCCAAGAACCAAAAGCACAGGTGGTGGAGCCTGTTACTCTGCAGAATGGATGCTACAGAGATGATGAGTTTGGTTTGTTTAGATTTTTCTAATTCTTCTTTTCATTGCTGTTTCATTATACACACCTTGCTGTCTGCACCGAAGATGGCAAAGTCAAGAAAGTCTTTTTTTTTGGGTTGTGGCCCTCATTCCACAAGTAAAGATAAATACATACATTTGTCAGATTAAAAGTTTGAACCACTCTTTCACTTGAGTAAAGGTGTCGCATGTCCCTCATGCAGTGATACCAATTCACAGGTTACAAATTTTAGAACAAAAGATATTTATTCCTTGAAATTACTTGGAAAGGAAGGGATAAGGAAAAAGAAAACGTGAAATAAAATAGTTTAAAAGGTGAATGGAATTACAGTGCAAAATAAGTTTAAGTAACAGTTTAAAATAAAAAAGAAATGTAATTGTTTAGCTTCTGTTCTCAGTAGTTTGTAATGCTTCGATAATATATGGCTTTTTTGTTCTTTCAGAAAACGACTCTTACCACTCAGATATCTCAAACATGTTGATGGACTCATCTGTAAGGCATTCCCCGTCCCACTGTTATGGCAGCTGCTGGGCAGCCAGCTGAACAGTAGTTGAGTCATTAGAGCCTGATTGCAAATACATAAATAAGTGTATTTTAGCGTTCTTGTGAGTATGTTCTCTGGACTGAATGTGATAGAAAAGTTACAGATGTCCTTACATGGGCACAGGCTTGGCTTTACATAAGGCACCAGTACATATATATTGAATTCTTCAGTAGTGTGTCACAACTGTGGAGACATTGCCTTTGACTAAGAAAATGGCAGGTGAGTTTAGGCTGGTACAAGTCATTACAAGACGCAGAAATATTTTAAGATATGGGCAGGAGGATGATTTTACGAGAACGATTGAGAAGAATTATTTTTATGGGCAGGAAAGCTAACATATAATCTTGCAGCTTGTCAGCCATTAGATGTGATTCTTGTTCATGTGTGGGAAGTTCTTGGTGACTGACTGCCAATCAAAAATTAGTGGGACAGGCTACCTCCTGTGTTGTGCAAAGTCATTTGTGAGAGGTATACCCCAGCTTACCTTGTGTCAGCTTCCTTGTCCCCTTTCACATTACAGAATCCCAGCATGGTGGGAGTTGGAAGGGACCTCTAGAGATCATCTCATCCAGTCTCCTGCCATTCTTCATCACTGTGAAGTTTGGCTAATGCCATTTTACCAGCCCACCCCCATGCTGGATAAATGATCCTCTCAGGAAGTGATGGGCATGTTGCTCAGATCCTTTAAACCATGCTTCGACCACTTCCCATAGTGCAACCTTTAAATCCCTCTGTGTCAGTGGTGGGTGAAGCCATTCCTGTCTGATGCAATTGTATAGCACAACAAATAAAATTGTAGATTGTTTTGTTGTTGATCTCATTTTACATAAACTCTACATTCTTCCCAAAAGAATGTGAAGACTGCAAAGAGAAACACACAGGAGTTGGGAAATACCACAGAGAATGTCCCCTCTTGCTTTTGTGCATCATCTCTTCAATGACGTGGGACTATGCACTGTTTTCCACCAGCTTCCCATCTTGCTGGCGGCACAGGATGAATACAGTCAGGGGCTAGCAGCAGGTGTGTGAAGTGGAAGATGCCACTGGCCAAAGGACACCCAAGCCATGTGGTTTTTGCAGGAAATGGAGGCAGCATCATCACTGAAACGAGGAATTACATATCAAAAGAGACAGCAGGCAAGGTGAAGGTGTTCGAGAGTATTGATACCATCCCTTCCTTTCCTGTAGCAGAACAGTAAACTGGACAAATACTGAAGCTGAGGTATTCCCAGGAAGCCTAGAAGATTGAGTTCACCATTTCGGGAGTTTAGAGAGTGACTTCTGTCTCTCCTTTGCAGAAGGTTCAGAGCATGGCTGAGGATGCTTTGAGCTGTGCTTTTAATACCTCATATCTGATTGGTAATGCTGAGTACCCTGGAGAAGTTGGGTTTGTGGTGCCCTATTCAAAATAGCTGATGTTTCTGATAATTTTGGGTTTAGTTTCTCTCAGTTTCTGTCCCAGTTATAAGGTAAGGATCATGCCACCTCCTTTTTATAGGTGTACAAGAAAAATTGCAGTGTTTGTTGTAAACCAAATTACTGTAACTAGTAACTAGATGAAAATGTCCACGAAGAGGTTTATCATCTCTCCTCAGAGCAAGGCTTGGTCACTTCATACTCTATAGAAGACTGGTTTTAAATCCTTATCAGCTATCCATTTTGTTCACCTCACCTTCTAGCCTCTAAAGTTCATTGACCTCCACACCTCTCCTTATCTCTGCCGTACTATTTTGTTCCTCTGCTTTCTCCTTTCACTGCTTCTTAACTCTAGTGGCTTCCAGAGGGAAACTGTAGTTAGGAAGGAGAGCCTCTCAGTTCTGCACTTGGGACCATGTATTTCCCCCTTCAGCAGCATGTCACACAAAAGTTACATGGGTTGCTTTGTAGGAGCATCATCTGTGATGATGGCAGATACCACATCTAACCAGCACAGAGCAAGGCTCTACCACATTCATGGGGAATTGAATCTATCCAGCCTATGCAAGCAGATTTCTTCAAAGGCCAAATGTGGGTAATTTTTAATAAAATTTTTTCCCTTGCCAAATTTCAAGTCCTTTCTCCAAAACATGAAGGCACCAGAGCTTTTTAATGAAACAGTTATTAAAAAAATAAACAACAAAAAAAAAACCAACCTAGGAATAATAACATGTTTTTCTCTCAGTTGTTCTCAGAAAAGTTGTTCTGTTGTTCTCAGAAATGGCTGAACCAGTTCAGCCAGATTTATTTATTTTGGAAAGAGTCAGCTGAGACAAACTTTCAGCCTGGGAAGTTTCAGCCCAACTGGTTAGCCTTTCTCAAAGTTTGGCAAAGTTTAATGCCAGTGAAACTGGTCTTAAATTGAGAAGTCAAAGGCAAGCTTATTTGTTAGCCATGCTCCTTGCTTAGTATAGAAAAAGTCTATATATCTTAACTGGTTTTTTTTTTCTTTAACATTTCAGATTCTTTGAGTATATATTGCTCTACAAAGATGCAGTGATGTTTCAGATTGAACAAGTTACAAAGCTCTGCTCGAAGATTGCTCTGACAGAGGCATGGGATCCATACGATATTCCTGCCAATTCAACTTACGAAGATCAGTACTACATTGGGGGTCCTGGAGACCAAATTATGGTACAGGAGTGGTCTGACAGAAAACCAGCCAGGAAATGTATGTCCATGCTTTTGTTTCATCTTAATAATAATAATAACAACAATATGTATCTCTGCTACCCCGGGGAAAATAAAATTATTCATGTTTCACCCCAGCTTTCCATATTTCCATAAAGTTTGCTGGAAGAAATAATAAATATGCCCTGTGCACAGCATATAATTTTATTATCAAAGCATTTTATTAAGAAAATGTTCATATCTCAGCAGGATCAAATATGTCCCAGGGACTTTTTACAAGGGCTTGCTGTGATAGGATGAGGGGTAATGGCTTCCAACAGGAAGAGGGGTGATTACATTAGAAATGAGGAAGAAATTCTTCGCTCTGAGAGTGGTGAGATGGGTTGCCCAGGGAAGCTATGGATGCTCCATGACTGGATGTGTTCCAGACCAGGTTGGATGGGGCTTTGAGAAACCTGGTCTAGTGGAAGGTGCCCCTGCGCATGGCAGGGGGGTTGGAACTCATCCATATTAGTTCAAATCACACAGATTTTGGTGTGGAACAGCATCATTTTGCATCTGCATCCATCAGGCTGGACCCAAAATCTGTCTAGAGAAGAATTGGTAATATAATTAGGGACACACTCAAACTACGAGTGTGCATAATAGAAACAAAGCAGGTGTCAGTGAGAGTCTACATGCTACCATTGAATGTTATCATAGAATACTTATAATACATGCAAGACATGATTATAGACACCTAATATGTAAGCTGGTTATGAACCTGAGCATTTAGCCAGAGGAAAATATTTCTCTCTTGAATAAAAGTAGAAAGCAGGAAGTGGAAAATGAAGGATAAGATCATTAGACCTCTGTAACTAGGTCGATATATCCTGTGGTATTCTACAAGAGGCAAATTATCACTTACTCCCAGAAATTTGTTTTTCAGATCTGGTATTTTTGGAACTTTTATGGAATGTAATATCCAGATACATTAAATTAATGATGTGTGATTTTTATCCTGTAGCATTTGGTATCTCCGGTGCTTTTCTGTATGACCACAGAACCACAGAATGGTAGGGATTGAAAGGTACCTCTGGAGATCATCTCCTCCAACCCCCCTGCTAAGGCAGGGTCTTCTAGAGCAGCTTGCACAGGAATCATGCATAAAAATGTCTTAAAGTCGTCTACCTATCCATCTTTCAGCTAATAATTACTTTGATTCTAGAAATTATATTTCTACTAAAATTAGAAAGGTTTCAGTGGACATATAGGCTACCTTGGTAGCATTGTATTTTACCTCAATTTTTAATTCAAAATTCTGATAGAAGACTTACAGAGGAAAAGAAGCCTCCGTGTCTGTATACTCAAAACCAAACTCATTTTGGTCAGAATGACTTTGGTATATTAGGATGCCCTGGAGGTGTATGTTCAAATCCTTCTATGACTGGGTGACCCGCCTAATGAATAAGGGGAAGGCTGTTGATGTGGTCTGCCTTGACTTGAGCAAAGCATTTGGCACAGTCTCCCACAGCATCCTCCTGGAAAAGCTGGCAGTCCACAGCTTGGATGGGTGCACCCTTCGCTGGGTTAAAAACTGGCTGGATGACTGGGCACAGAGAGTGGTTGTGAATGGTGCCGCATCCAGCTGGTGTCCAGTGACCAGTGGTGTCCGCCAGGGATCAGTACTGGGCCCAGTTC
>JAAGNO010013878.1:0-30784 GCA_033439905.1 Ceryle rudis | reverse complement strand
TGTCTGTATGTTAGGTGGTTCCTTCCTTCCTTCCTTCCTTCCTTCCTTCCTTCCTTCCCCCCCTCCTTTTTCCCTTCCCTACTTCTCCTCCCCCTCTCCCCCCACCTCCCAGTGTTAATTAAACTACTGAACTAAGTAACTCTTGTTTTTCTTTTCCAATTCAGCTGTTGCCTTTGACTGCTTCTGCAGCTTACTTAGAAAAGTTAATGGAAGCTCTAATAGCAGAAGCCAGACAAGGCATATGCTGAAGATTAACTGAGAAAAGTGACATTGTAACTGTTTCACCCTGAGCAGGAGAAAGGTGGAAATCCTGACATCCACAGAGGCACAGGATCACCCTGCTGCTTACAGAGCAAGAGTGTGCAAGTGCAAATTGATAATGTCAGTCATTGCACTTTGTCTGCTGTACCAGAGGAAGGTTTTGGCGTGTCTTATTAGCTGTAAACAAAAAGCAATATTGCAGGGTCGTGGGCCATGCTGTTAGTGCTAAGAATCCATCTGAATTTCCATAATATGCCTTCTGCTGTTACTGTCTTACAGCTTAGACATGAAAATTTACAGTGAGCTGTAAATTAACATAAGTGCTTCATTGTTCACTTTTACAAGTTTGTATCTTTTTTTCTTCTTTTTATTCAAAGACACAAATGATGGACGAACTATTAGTCGATGTATACAGTCTTATCTCTGAATAATTTACATCCACAAAAATGCCAGGTTCATAAAATTATTACATGTTATGCCAATTATTTGTGTGATAACATATAGTAGATTGAAGTGGTTGTGGCAGTTTCACTCCCCTTCATAATTCACTACTACAGGGCAAAATTTGGTAGTTGGAATCCTTTTTTTTAAGTAAACATTTCTAGATGAGAATTTTTCTCTCTCTTGGAAAATAAAATCTACTGGACCAGAAGCTATCTGGAATCTCTGCATCTAAGTGTGTAATATCGTAGCTGGAAAACTTCTGGGCAACAAAATAAATAACAAAATAAAAAACACATCTGGGCAATGAAATACCTTTGAAATACCATGGGAGAGTCCTGGGATTTAGTTATTTGCCTCCAAACTAATTTTCACACCATGTGAGTTAGATTGAAGAAAACTTAGTATTAAATTTGCAATTTTTTCTAGACAATGACAACTTAGTGGGGCATCTCATGTCCAGCACTTACAAATGAGATTAATTTCAGGACACTGAACAATTTCAGATATCTACTGTAGCTGTGCAGTACAGAAGCAAGACTTCCTAACAGATGGAGTGTTTTGCTCTCTTCTGTTTGGCCATAGTGATGTTATCAGTGACAACAGACAGACATAGATATTTGAAATCCAAATAGCATTTATTTTATTGATATTAAGAGCAAAAAGATCAAGATTTCAAGTAAGTCAGTAGTTGAGAAACTGGGACATAAGTCTATAAATGCTTAGCATCTGAAGAAAGATTTCTCACTGAGCAGTTTCAAATTTGTTCCGCACTGACACTCTCTGTGTAGAACAAAAGTCATGTTCTCATTTTCTGTTTGATTTTATTACATGCGTTCTCAAAATAAATGGTACTGGGAAAGGATACTAATACTGGTGTAACATTTCTTATACGACCATCACTGGTTTTCTTTTGCTTTCTACCAGGGCTATTAAACTAAAAAACCCGTGAGAGTACAGGGTTGATGGGTTGCAGTTATCTTTCAATGACAGAGATTTAATGTATTGAAAACCTTCCTCAACGTCTTGTGATACCGAAAAATTACGTAGTGATTTTTCATCGAAACTGGAATTGTGCTCTGAGCACTTGATGACTATTTTATGGTTACTTCAGGCTTCCATTGCCAATAGAAGCATGTGACAAGAGATGAGGACATGATATAATAGTTTGAGTAGACTGTCAGCTGTGGAAAGTAACACTGGAGTCAACAAATTTCCTTTGCTGGCCATTTATGTGTTCTGAAAATGAGGGATGGGCTGCAGTCCTTTTTTTTCTGGGAGCTATGAACTCCTCTGAGATTTAATTCTGATGCGATATCTTAGTCTTCTCTGACTTCACCTCTCCAGAAAAACAAAACAAAGCAAAGCAAAGGCCACTTTCCAAGGATCTCGATGAGAACCATAAACTGGAGCACAATGTCAGGTAGTGTAACATGAAAGAAGATTCCGTAGTTCAGTCTTTCAGCAGGCATTTGTGCTCAGAACTGATACCTTTGAAGCCAGGATTAGGAACTGTGCCATTTGAGGAGATTAACTGTAAAGAACACCCTATCTTATATTCAGGTTTCAAGTTAAACCCCAGGAAAGGATATATTCAGTGATAGAAAGGAAAAGGTTGGTTATAAAATGGACTATTCAATTACTTTCCTAACACAGTCAATTCACACTGGTTACATACCACGCACCCTTAAGCAGTAAAGAAACAGGATAAAATCATGGTCTTTGCTTGCCAAATCTAACATAAATCAGGAAAAGCCCTACAGACTTTTCTTAAAGCCTCAGGAGAAAAGGAAAATGCAAGGGAATTTTACAGTCTTTACACTGCAGCCACCACGGACTTAATCTTACTGTCCCAAATTACTGAATGAACTGTTCATCATGGACATTTGATGCCTGGGAGAACTTCAGAACACGCGTGAGGACGCAGGAAAGGTTCTTGGTCTTTTGGTCAAGAGATTGAATTGATGCTATTTTGGTCCCTCAATAGGGGCTGACGTTAAACAATGCTTAGTAATTACAATTGACTGAAAATTAATAAGAAGAGCAGAAGTCTGGGAGTTTAGTCATTTGGAACGTGAAGAATGTCCTCTCCACCAGCTGTAGGCATACATGCTACATAATTATCATCTTCCTGTCAATACAGGATTGTTTCAAAGAGTACATTTTCTAGTGCTGTGTTTAATCTGTTCTAAAAGCATGAGCAATGGTTCTTCTACAGCCTACAAGAGTAGTTTTCTGTGTCTGGAATATAAATGTGCTTATATTGCCTTCTATCACTTTAAACAAATTTCTGCCCTTGAGTCTTTGTAAAGAAATTTTTCAAAGACACAAAAGGTTGCCAGGAATGCAAGTCGCTGAAGGTTGTGACTGCATTCTAAAAGAGTTATCCCCTTGGTTACCTCCTGGTGTTCTTCTTCCTTATGCTCATGTCTTAATTCCTTAACCACTCTTCCTTTTTTTTTGGTCTGAATTTTCCCTCAGCTTTTCTGTCTCTCTTTGGTGATGATCCAGGGTGATTTATTCCATACATTTAGTAGAATGTAGCTCTCACCACTCAGGAGGGCCTTGATTCACTTGCCCACACTTGGTATCAAGTGAGGGTTGAGATGCACCATCTGTCCTGCTGAACTGCAAGATACAGTTGCTTCAAGGGTGGTTTGAGAAGTGACTCTTCTTTATTCTGTACTAGAGTAAGTATCATGGACTACAGAAACATCTCAGTTAAATTTACTATCTTGAAATGCAAGCAGACTGGTTAGTGTCCAGACTCTTTTATAGGAAATTTAATGCTATTTTCAGTATAGAAGAATAAGTACGTAATACCTAGTCTACTCTTTCTGAAAGCAATAGGAAAACAGAACGTAGGACAAGAGATAATGAACTTCTTAAGAACACAAAGAAAAGGACTTAAACATTTTTTCCTAATTTGTGATACAGAATTTATTTTAGTCAATGGACAAGAGTTTACGGTGGAATAAGTACTTCGCAGAGGGAATTAACCCTCAAATGTATGATGTCTTGACAGACATCGGTACTTGAACAACTATTCTTTGCTACTTACTTTTTCTTTATGATCTAACCCATATGCAAAATCAAAAACCTTGAAAGCAACCTGATTTGACATTTATTCCTAAGAGTTATAAAGGGCTAAAGAATGTGTGTGTGTTTGGGTGCGTTTGCTTGTTGTTTGTAGTGCTTTTTTTTTTTAACATGGTAACAAGTAGAATTCAGTCTTTGAAATAAGCCCCCAGTTTTTGAAACAAAAAAAAAAAAAGTTTTTTTTTCTTAGTATGTGGACATTTTTGTTGGGAAACAAAGACTAAAATGTATGTGCTAGTAATAATCGGGATGCACATTTCTTTTCTGACTAGTGGAAGGATGGAAACCATAGGAAAATATAGCAAGAATAAACTCTCTTGTAAGTTGAAGTGTTAACATTTTCTCTTTAGGGATGACTTGTGTGGAAATGTGGATTTTCTGCTTTTAACTCTTAAATAAAGTATTATGTTAAGATAGTTTTGCATTTGGAATGATATTATCTTCAATTTATTTCAACCAGAACAGATGGCCTGGAATGATGTTCATCTGAATCTGTCTTTTAAATTGCAACACTGATTGGAATTTCAGTACTAGACTGATTAGTACAAAGAGAATACTAGGGAGAAATAGGCAGAGAAATCTTAAAAGAGCACTGAGGAGACTAAAATTTAATTCCCCAAATATTCTAGGAAATGATACATAAGATATGGTTTTCATTAAATCAATCATTATGCTTAATTAATAAAAGATGAAACAATATAGCAGAGAATATTTTTTTTTTCCAAGTGTTTCAATCAAATACTAAAATAAGTGATAGCTTGTACAGAACAAGCTTTGAGGGACAGTTTGCTTTATATCCTAGAATGGCAATATCATTACTATGGCAATAAAATAGTAATTACCATGTTGATCATTAAGCAACGTACAAAATTAGTTTTATAGACATCTGACCTTACATTCCAGCTACAAACTCCACATCTTTGACAGGACTATAGGAAATATGGTAAATAATACTTTGTATAACATACCTCTTGTTTTATTCTGGAAAATTCTTAACACCATAACATATGGAATTTATCCAGTTCCTAAGGAATTTACCTGTAGTTTAGAACTCTCATTTGCATTAGGCTATAATGCATGCCCAGGAGAAAGAGGAATGAGTACATGTAATGAAAGATCAAATCTCAGCTCACCTTCAACTGTGGAAGGCAAAATGCTGTGTTAATTTCCCCCCCAGCTCTCAGCTGTACTGACATCTATTAAAATCCATATATTTGGACATGAGCAGATTTGATAGCCAGGGCATGTATAGCAACTATAGGCCCCAGCTGCCATCTGAGGTGATACTGAGGCACTGAATTGGTAGGTCTGTAGTGACAGAGGTCTCGCAGAGATCCTGTGCCACATATTCAGCATCCCATGAAAGCAGAGCAAGTAATGGTAGATGTGTTTAACAATCCAAAATGAGACATTGACTAACAGGGTGGCTGATACCACCTCCATAAAAGAAAATGACTCTATATTAATGCAAAGAGGATGTGAAACAGCTACAAAGAGAATATCACCATATGGCTCTTTTTCCACCAAGCAAGTGCTAGCTTGCAATAAAGCAAGAGAAACCCGTTCTTACTTCAAACTCAAAGATAAAGAAAGAGGAGAGAGGCTGGAGAAGGCACCACCTACCTCTGTGCTTCTATAACAGGTTGGAATGTCCATGATAAATTATATCCAAATTAAATCTAAATTTTTTTTTTGCCTTCTGTTAGTTTTTATTAAAATAGGATATGTAGAGGAAGCATAAAATAGGTTTGAAAAATATTGCGGTGCAGCAAGCTGTTTGACACAGATTCAAACGCAGCAGACCCTCTAAAGGTTGCTTGAAAAAGCTTGCAGCCTCCCTGCCATTTGCCTGTGAGTCTCGGAATGAAAATCAACCTTGAAAGCTGCCAACTTTTTAATATTTATGATTGGAGAAAGAGCTTTTTCATTGGAGGGTGAGTCTGAGCAAAGGAAAACAAGTTATACGGTGTCAGTTTATTTTAGCCTCCTTTTCCTGGATTTAATTGTTTTTCAATCATCATAGCTGTATTTTTATTAACATCTTTGAATAAGAATATTGAAGAGAGGTAATGAATTTTACTCCTGATTTTGTGATCACATTGTGAGTGGCTATCTCCTTAAAGTACCTTCTCAGCTTACTGATTCTTACTGACGAAACCACTTTCCCCTTCCCTAAAAGGAATCAAAGTTGCTACAATTCTGATGAAGATAGGCAATTAGATTTTAATAGCTCTGATGAAACTATTAGCTGTAACATCAGAACACAACTTCTTTAACTAGCAGGGAGGAAATGGGGAAAATTAATTATAATTGCTACCTTCCCCACATAGTCTTTACCTCTCCCCAGATATCTGGTGGCGTTTAGTCTGCAGATGTGTAGGAAAACAAAGTTTGTGTGTTTGGTACCTACTGAATATCATGGAGTCTCTCAAAAGATGAGGCAGGTACTCAAAAAATGAGATTTATTCTAATCAAAATTTTTTAGCACTCTGACAAACGTTAGTAAGCCACAGATTTGTTTGTTGGTCAAATGGAAGTAATGCTACGCCTGGCTTAAGCTTAAGTTTTAGGGATGGTGACCCAAAATGCACATATCACTTTACCTTAAAATATGAGGCTCTCAACCTTTGAAGGAGTTACCTTGGGTGGTGCCTTGATCCAAGGTGAGAGTCCCCAGCTGCAGACTCACTGCTCTGAAGAGGACTGGCTCAGTTAGCACTCTGACGGGTCTCCGTTTATACCTTAGCCGAGTCTCATCTGTGGTCATGTTTAGAAACTTCTCTTGTCCTAGACATTTCACTGGCTGAGAGCCTTTGCTGCTGATGAAATGGCCTTGCCCTTCCTACCTCTCTACCAAGGTGTGTGTGTGACCATTCACCATGCAGTTGGGTTGCTCAACCCCCAATGTGTGGCTTCTACCTTTAACTCCTTCCTTCAGCTCACCTTGAAAGGCCACTGCGCAGGGGGTGGTCAAGATCCTAGGAGGTGATCTAGCTCCAGCAGCTGATTCAAGCTGACCAAAGGTGTATTCCATACCATATGACGTCATGCTTAGCCATAAGAAATAAAAGAAAGGAGGAGAAGAGCGGAAAGGGGGACATTTGTCATTAAGGCATTCATCTTCTGGAGAAACCACTCTACGTGTACTGAGGACCTACTTCCCAGGCAGTGGCTGTTGATGGGTAGTAGGGTATAAATATTTTTTTTTTCTTTTCTTGCATGTGTGGCCTTTCCTCTTTTTTATTAAACTGTTTTTATCTTGACTCAAGAGCGGTTTTTCCATTGAATTTTCTCCCCCCTGTCCTGCTGAGGAGGGGAGCAATAGAGTGGCTGGGTGGGCACATGGAACCTTTGCCCCTTTTCTTCAAATGTTCATCATCCTTACTGAAATATTTCTTATTGAACACTGTCTTTTTCTTCCCCACGACAATATATTTCTATCTCTCAACATTCCAAAGTTGAAATAGTTTGGTTTGGATTTACATTCTGTCACGGTTTAGGCCCAGCTGGCAACTGAGCACCCTGCAGCCACTTGCTCACTCCCCTCCCACAACGCCCCCCACCCCGGTGGCATGGGAAAGAGAATCGGGAGAAAAACCCTGTGGGTTGAGAGGAGGAGAATTTCATAGAACAGCACAGTGAGAGAAGCAACAGTAGTAACAGTAATACTAATGAAATGATATACAAAATGGTCATGTAAAACCGCTCTCCAAAAATGCCGCACACAAGACCTGAGCACCTTCCCAGGTTTGCCCCCCGCCCTTAAACGGTGGGTGTGATGTCACTATGGTATGGAATATCCCATTGGTTGGTTGGGTTCAGCTGTCTTGGCCGTGGTCCCTCCCAGATTCTTCTGAAAATTAACCCTGTCCTAGCTGAACCCAGGACACATTTGTGGAACATCAAGTTTCTTAAAATGGAAGGGACGTCAGAAGACAACCTACAGAACAACCAGGGAAGAGCAACGACACCCACAGCTTTTCTGACAGCCTTGTCTCATAGGCTGATGCAGTCTACCTATATTAATTTGAGTTTACCACAGATTCATCATGCGCCATTTTCATCTGCAAGGAAGGGAGAATAATTCCAGGTTTAGATATCTTAGCAGGAACTACAAATATAGACAAGATAAAGAATAAGACCACAGAACTGATTTGGAAATGGCTCATCACTAATACAATCTTCCTGAATTTCCATAAATTTCCCTCCACGGAATTATGCACAAGAATAATGTGTGCTCATGTACTCATTTACTCACAAATTTGTTTGGAGGACTGAAGTTGTAGGAAGACAAAATAGATACAAAATGAGGAATAGAAATATCATACTGCACGTAATTGCTTTTACTCCTAATTCACTGGCTTAATGTTGGTTTCATAAAAGCAATGATGAACTCTTTTAGTATTATTGTGAATATCATGAGTATTTCTGGAGGATTCTCATTCAGCATTAATTAACTCTGCTCATTACTTTAAAGTGTTCACTGCTGTTTCTTGCTGTTACAGCTAGCTGTTTCTTGCTCTTGTGTCATTTCTGATGGTATCCTTTGATAATATTTCTTTGCCTAATTTATTTTCTTCATCCTAATTATATATAGTTATATAATTTTACCTGTTAGGATTCTAGAGGGAAAAATAAACTGACTTTTTATTATATGAAAACAATTTAATTTTCCTTTTACATCATGGGCATAGGAAATTATTATAGATGCATTTTATTCCTATAAACCATCCATAAACTAGACGTCCTTTTTACGACTGACATCAGAACAAGCTCAGTAACTTTCCCTGTCCCGGGTAAAATCCCTGCCACGGTAGAAGTTGCTTTTGGAGCAGGGGATTAGCACTCAGCAGCATCTCTGCCAGTTCTGAGCGTTAAATACAGAACAGTCTGTCTTCTCACGGTTGCAAAGGGAAAGGAAAAGTAAGCCTGAGGATTTGAACTTCCTGGGAGGGAACATCAAGTCATATACTTTTAAATAAATGGTTTTGCAAGGGACAGGACTGGATGGACTCCACCAGACTTAAGAGCTAGAGGTATTATGTGTTTATGAACTAGTAGAAAAATGTTGATTTTAACAAAAAGGCTTGAGGATGAATAATTTGTTATTAAATTTTTAATATAGGAGTGCAACAAGTTTTTACATAGGAATTAAATGGTGTGTATAGCCTCCTAATATCTCAGCTATTTGAAAATATTAATATCGTTTGATATTCAAACTCAAATGAAGGAAAATCTTAAGGAAATCTTAGAAATAAAGTGCCTCAGAACATCCTTTCTTCCCCTGAATTTCTCTTTAAATGAGAAATATTTAGAATGATAAAGGTGTCAGGAAGGAATACAGCAGCCTTCTAGATGGATTCCCAAGTTTCAAGCGAGAGAAAAAATCTTACCTCTTATCATTTAGCAGTGGAGAAAACTATGAAAGAAAGTGAGAAGGGAATAGTGTAAGAAGTCAGAGTTGGAAAAAAATGGCAGGGAAACCAAGATACATGCTGTGTCATTCAACATGAATGACAAACATGGTTATTTTCAAGGAAAGGGTCATACAACCAAATCTTCTGTGCAACTCCTGAACATCAAGAAAGGTCCGTGCCTTGTAGTAGTTTATTTGCCTTGATTCTCTTTCTAATTTTTGTTGGTTTAGTTCTGTAGATGTGATTTTTTATTAATCAGTTATTAGGATTTACACTTGACAGGTCAAGTCCAACTCTTCCAGTACCTGATAGTCCTGGATTTAAAATCTTGACATAGACATTTAAAACCCTACTGCCTGAATTTATTGGTTACAGTCTGTTTCTAATCTCAATGAGCTAATATGTTGGGGTTTGCTTCTTTGTTTGTTTGTTTAAATAAATAAAGTTATCTGTAACTGATATTCCTCCGGGGAATGAGAATTTCTTTGGACCTGTCTAGTTATAGAGAAATAAATAAGGGCATATCCCAACGGGTCCCACATATTCTCAGCAAACAAATCATAATCTATAGTGGGCAAACTGTACCATCAGCTTCTTATAAATTACTGTGAGGTTTCTCTGAGATGAAATGTCTTTGATTTGCCATCAGGGAAAAGAATTCAAATGTGTTTCCGCATGTTAAATAGTCTATGCTTTATGATTTCTAAGAATTAAATTCTACGATTCTGAAGTCACACTTCTCTGGAGAAACAATTTTATTGTATTGACAATTTTCTGAATACATTGGCAAATTAAATGGATAAAGAAAATGAAAATAAGCACCGAAAGATTTAACACAATCCTAAAGCTAAAATAGTGAAACTAAAAAACAAAAACCAAAACAAAACAAAACCAAGACTAACCAACCGACCAAGAAAATAAATACGTGCTAGTGTTTAATTTGAAATTGGCAGTAGTCCAGATGTAGCTGTAGCCTGCTGGCATAGTTACATCTGCCAGGATCTACACTTGTTTTTGTGCAACTTCCTCTCCATGCTAATGATATGACCCTACAGTGATATTATGAGTCAAAATAAGCGCTTGGGTAGAAGAAATGTCAGATTATGAATGATGCATGAAATCTTCAAACGAAATTGATGTGCTTATTATATATACACCAATGCAATCATCCACTTAAATACAATATATATGTATAAATAATACAGCTTCATCGTAGTTTGCTTGCATTTCTGTTCTGACTCTTAAGGGTCTACTGAATAACACAGGTTTCTGAGTGAAACAACACTCTTTTCTTTCATTAGCCAAGTTCATTGTTAAAATTCTCTTTTAGATGAGATATTTGGCAGATTTTGGCAATTTGAAAGTTCTTCTTACCTTCGTAACATTTAGAGAAATTTAATTTAGCTAAAAGCTCACCTCTTAACCTCATATATAACTAGATATGAACCAAGGTTTCATTTTTTATCCCGGGGTCAATACCTTTATATTCTGACATGTATCTGATTATATTAACCAATAGAATAATGTTTGTCAAATATTTTTACAAACTCTAGCTGTAATAGTTGCCATAGAAACCGTATTAAAGACAGAGAAATAACGTAGAAGTGTAATATTTTCTGTAGGAAAGGAATGGGTAGTACTAAATACAGGACATTTCATTGCATTAAAAGCAACAAAGAACACTTTTCCTATTTTGTGCCAGATAGCAGTGACCAAGATAATGAGCTGGTTTGTAGTATCATCTATGTATCAGCCTTCATCGTTATATTTAGATCATCTTCACCTATTTGTAATTTAAATACATTTCCTTCAGAGCAAAGCTTTATTTGCATTTTGCAAAACCAGAAATATATAGTTACGTTCTAAATAAGATTTCTACAGATACAGCAGTCAAGGAGGAGTCATAATAATCTCTGAAATCAAAGTACCTGATTTGTCACAGTTGAGGTAAGGCTGTAGTGCAAAGAAAAGGTATTTTTGACCTATGAGAAGAACAATAATTTTATTTTATTTTCCTTTTAATACCAGAGATGTTTCTCCTTGGAAATGTAAAAACATTTGGATCATATCTTTACACAATTTCTTTCCATACTTGTTTTAAATTTAAAGATTTGAGGGAGTCTGATGTTTCCTAGGGAAAACAAATACTCAAAAATATTAGAGAGAAAGTACTTTTAGTAAAGCTTTTGACACCATTTCCTACATCATCCTCCTGGAGAAACTGGCTCCTCATGGGCCCAGAGAGTGGTGGTGAATGGATTGAAATCCAGTTAGTGACCAGTGACGAGTGGTGTTCCCCAGGGCTCACTACTTGGGGCCAGTTCTGGTTAATATCTTTATCAGTGATCTGGATGAGGGGATCGAGGCACCCTCAGTAAGTTTGCAGACAACACCAAGTTAGGTGGGAGTGTTGATCTGTTTGAAGGTAAGGAGGCTCTACAGAGGGACCTGGACAGGCTGGATTGATGGGCCAAGGCCAATCATACGAAGTTCAAGATGGCCAAGGTCTGGGTCCTGTACTTGGGTGATAACTACCCCATGCTACCCTACAGGCTTGGGGAAGAGTGGCTGGAAAGCTGCTTTGAGGAAAAGGACCTGGGGATTTTGGTCAACAGCTGGCTGAGTATGAGCCAGCAGTGTGCCCAGGTGGGCAAGAAGTCCAACAGCATCCTGGCTTTTATCAGACATAGTGTGGCCAGCAGGAGTAGGGAAGTAACTGTCCCCCTGTACTTTCAGCACTGGTGAGACCACACTTTGATTACTTCAAATACTGTGTTCAGTTTTGGGCCCCTCACTGCAAGAAGGACATTGAGGAGCTGGAGTGTGTCCAAAGAAGGGTGATGAAGCTGCTGAAGGGTCTAGAGCACAAGTCTTCTGAGGATCAGCTGTGGGAACTGAGGTTGTTTAGCCTGGAGAAAAGGACTCTCAGAGGAGACCACCTCACTTTCTTCCACTTCCTGAAAGGTGGTTGTAGTGAGGTGGGGATTGTTTTTTTCTCACCAGTGGCAAGTGATAGGAGAAGAAACAGCCTCAGTGTGCACCAGGGGAGGGTTAGGTTTGATATTAGGAAATATTTCTTCACTGAAAGTGTTGTCAAGCATTGGAAAAGACTGCCTGGGGAAGTGGTGGAGTCACCACCCCTGGAGGCATTTAAAAGCCATGTAGATGTGGCACCGAGGGACGTGTTTTAGGGATGGAGTTGGCAGTGGTTAGGTTAATTGTTAACGGTTGGACTCAATGATCTTGAAGGGCTTTTCCAACCTAAATGATTTTTAGCAGGTGTTTCATTTGCAAAACCTATTCTGTAAACTCAGAAGTCTTACTGATCTCACATCTGATACCTGACAAAAGAGCAGTTTTACCATAAGCAGAGAAAACCAGTATGAGGAATCCAAACTACATTTTTCATAAAGCAGTGAGGCAACTCTGCTGGCTGCAGAGCAAAGCTGAATTGACTCTTTTTTGTGCTCTGCATCTCTTGTTTCTCAAGCAAAATTTTTGTGCTTTGAGTTAAATGCATCCTCGTGATGAAAGCTCCTGTGAAAAAGTGCAGTTGTGGGAAATCTACTTTTCTCTTTAAAACCAGCTTTAAATGGAACCCTTCAGGTAATCCAGCTGTTTTACTGTTTGCTTTTTTTATGATCTTTCAATACTTTAATTTGTAATGTGAATTTATGTCTTCACAGCTGTGGATTTTAATTTCCAACATACTGAGAGTTTTATGTAAGAAACTGAGAGTTTTATGTTAGGGAGGAAATAGAGAAAAGTTAACCAAAAGACTAAGCAGGTCTTCTGTGTTGCAGAGTGCTTGGCTATTACATAGGTAAAGTTAACATGTGAATAAAAGTAAATTAAAAGCCCTGCGTTTTAAAGATCGTTTTACATGTTCATCACTCTGAAGATTGTTTTCTGTATGACAGCAGAAGCAGGGAAAACTTTGTCATCCATTCCAACCTGAGATTTATTTGGAACTTGAACACCTACAAAACACAAATAAAAATCTTCTTTATGGATCAAATAGTGTTTAGCTGAATGTGTGGTGGTTACAAATTTCTCTCTGTCAGATATTTTTAACAAATCTGATTGTACTTCAGAATATATTTCTCGGAGTCTTTTAATTGTAGCATGTGATCAGAGCTGCCATCAAGCTTTTGATGAGCATGAGATGTACCTTACAGACAGGATTAATGTAGTTAAACGTCTTCGGCTGCCTTAATTTTATGATTAGTCTTGATAACTTTCATTTGGGGAATATCTGTGGTACCATTTGGTTTCATATTTGTTGTCACTGATGGTTTGCTGTGTTGCTTCTGGTTTCTTTTCTTAAAGAAGTACTTCAGATTAAATTTACTTAAGTACTTATATAAATATTGTGGGGGCGTGCAGTTAATATTTTAGATTCTCACAATACACTCTAACTAAAAGTACAGATTTCACAAGTTCCTTCAGCTTCAAAATTTATCAGTCCTTCCCTCTTCATAAAAGACAGTTGACAGCTGTCCCATTTCTGTTATTCCCTTGGCCCCATGGAAGAGAAGCAAAATGTTTTATTTCGTGGTATCTGTAGTTAAAAAGGTGAATATTTTCTCTTACAGGTCTTGTATTTTTTATATTCCATTTAAGTTTCAAATTAATTTCATAGTCATTAATACTGAGGCTTCTTTTCACCAGCATCCTTTGCTCTTTTACTCCATAGTTTGTGTTCCATGGTATGTTTGAAGTTTAATTCTTGGGTTTTTTTCACACAAGCACCTCTATTCATCATTTCTTCTTCAGGGCTGTTGTAGATGAATGCACCGGACAGATGAAGAGAGGTTTATTTGCTATTGCAAAGCACAAATTTCTTGAGTACATTGGTGCCTTAATCTTCAGAAGGACTGGAGCAGCTATGTCAGTCTGTGTATAGAACAAGTCATTATCTAAACACTAATCTTGATGGTTTTAAGGCTATCACCATCACAACTCATCACACACGCACATGCACGTGCACACACACACGGAGGTTCTAGATTCCTACGTGTAATTGTAAATTCCAGCAACTTCAGTGCTGTGCAAGAGTTATTGCGCAGGAACAAAAGGACTCTCCCATTTTAAGGACTATTTAATTCTAGTTTCCATGGAAATATTTTGAAGGGAAAAACTCTCTAAATAACTGCCACTGGCTACTTAAAGGTAATGAAAAATGTCATGCATGAAATTATAAAATGGACAGAAGCAGCTACAAAACTGATAAAATTACTAGAATGACTTATTTGAAAGAACATGCAAATTATATTTTAGGGGGGGAAAAAAAGTCAGAAAAAAAACCAAACCCAAGATTTTCCCCATGAACATTGTGCAGCGCGAACAAGGCGGTCGTATATGTCACATAACCAAATATCACCATTTAAAGGAATCTGAAGGTTTCATTTGAGAACATCTGCTTTTTAACATTTTAAAGTAAAGGTAGATCTGTGGGCTTTTTTTAAGAGATGTTTTGTATTTAATGATAATTTTCTTTAAGGAGGGAATCTGAAATGTACACAAGACATATAATTCAAAGTTATTCTTCTAAGTTTGGGAAAATGGTTGTGTTCCCTGGATGTAGGGAAGCTGTTTTATCTGCCTGATCCTTAGGACCTTTCGGAGCACATGGCCGATACTGCACTATCTCATGCAGTGTTGGCTCTTCCAGGAGTCCCTGCTCCTGATGCTTTAGTATCTTTGAAAAGAGAAGAGTGATCATACTTTGCTTATCTGAATTTCAGTGATAGTGCAGACAATGGATTAAACGTTTACTAGACCACTTGGACACGCACAGGTCTAAGGGGCCAGATGGGATTGCCTGAAGGTACTAAGGGAGCTGGTGGAAGTTCTCACCAAGCCACTTTCCATCATTTATCAGCAGTCCTGGCTAGCTGGGGAGGTCCCAGCTCACTGGAGGTCAGCCAAGGTGACGCCCATCTACAAGAAGGGCTGGGAGGAGGATCCAGGGAACTGCAGGCCTGGCAGTCTGACCTTGGTGCCAGGGAAGGTTATGGAGCAGATCATCTTGAGTGCCATCACATGGCACATACAGGACAACCAGGTGATCAGGCCCAGTCAGCCCATGGGTTTATGAAAGGCAGGTCCTGCTTGACTGACCTGATCTGCTCCTATGAGAAAGTGACGCACTCAGTGGATGAGGGAAAGGCTGTGGATGTCATTCACCTGGACTTTAGCAAAGCTTTTGAAACCATTTCCCGCAGCATTCCAATACCTTGAGAAACTGGCTGCTCATGGCTTGGATGGGCCTACTCTCTGCTGGATAAAACTTGGCTGGATATTCAGGCCCAGCGAGTGGTGGTGAATGGAGTTAAATCCACCTGGCAGCTGGTCACAAGTGGTGTTCCCCAGGGCTCACTATTGTGGTGCAGTCACAATTCCTGGAGGTGTTTAAAAGACGTGTAGATGTGGTGCTTATATATGCTTAAGATCTTACTCTTTAGGAATTATTTGGAAAAGCAGAACTACTTGGTGTACTAGCATTAATCAGAAGTTGTCGTTTTATGTCAAAAAGACCCTTTGGTGCTTCTATCGCAGCATTCCTATGATCATAGTTTTCCAGAGAAGCTTATATTTATAATTTCAAGTGAGTTCTAATATTTAAATTATTACAGTGTTAGCTGGATTATTTTTTTTTTTCCCTTGAGACATTTTGTTATTGAACAGAAGTTATCGTGGAGCATTTTAAACTATAAATTTGGTTTGCTCTGTTTAATAGGATTGGTTTAACTTCTGGCAGCTGTCCATAGAGTTTTGTGTTCCTCAAGTATAAAAACCACATTCACATTGCATAGGATAAATCTAACCGGTAGCTCCAGCGATCTGTAGAGATGGGAACACTAAAATCAACCTCTTGAGAAAGTCTGACATTGACATCATGATGAAACAATAGTTCAGAGGAGAAGAACATGGTCTTTAGACTAAGACTTTACTTTAAAACCCAGGAGTCTATACAACAAGTACCTAGCAAACAGTGAAGTTTCACATGTAAGCATGAGAGGCCTGATGCCACCCCTGGTCTCAGCTGTAAGCATATTGAAATAAAAGATGTAAACTTTTTCTCTATTTTGGTCTTTGTATGACTTTTTTTTTTTTCCCCTCGAGAACTTTGTAGTGAAAGGTTCAAACAAATCACTCTGTACTGGAAAGCTGGTGATACTCATCAACCAGATCATCGATTTGGTCAGTGGCATTTAAAGTTTACAGTTTTTCCTTTTGAAGTACATCAGAACAAGGATTTCCCTAATGGAAAATCTGCTAAAGACAATTCTGAGGCTATAGATTCCAGCTTCTATTTAAGAGCCACTACAAAAAAAAACCCAAACAAACAAACAACCTTTAGGACCAGCTAACTTAAACTTAAACCAGCCCCCAAACGAAAGCACCCCAACCACTTAAAATTTCATTGAATCTTAATAACTGCCCATGACAAGGAAAGAAAAGTGTGACCTGAAGTCTGATGGCTATCTTAACATCAGTCTCTTGACCTTTCGTATGTGATTGTTGATTTCTTTGTTTCGATTTTTAAAGTAATTTCTATTTTGTGTCTACCAGGGGCAGTTAGGCTTTTGTTTATAAGCAGAAATTAAGTTTTCTCTTTTTCTCCTTCAACACAGATTCCATCTTTAGTAAGAATATTTTCCACTTTCTGCTATTTTTTAGTCATCTTCTTAAACCAGAGAAAATTCAGTTACTCTTTCTAAACTAGAAAACTGCTTTAGTAAGTAGGAACATGGAGAAAGAGTAATAAATGCTTCAAACAGATCCATTCCAGGAGTGTTTATAATAAGGATAAAGATAACAATGCAAACAAACAAACAAACAAAATATTTCTCCATTCTGCGTGTATATTTCCCAAAAATAGTATCCAACCAAGGAACAGTAAAAGATATGGCATCTGCTTTGGTGGGATTTTTTCCATTCAAAATAACCAGCTCAGCAGCGAATTTTTGCAAGATGTGTGAGATGCAAAAAACCCCAAAATCGTTAGAGAATCTGCAGAGCATTTGCAATGACCGTTTTGTAAAAGTATCACACGGTATTTTTTCCATTTTGAACACAAAACCAAACTCGACAGAGCTCTAAGTGAATTGTCCACTTCTGGTTCTTTTATGGAAGACTCCATTGCAAATGAAAACTGAGATTTATCCGGGAATAAGTAGGAGGAATTTGCATTACTACTGCAGGGTTGACTTAAGGCTCCAGTCTAGCAGCAAGTGATTTTGTATTGAATAAAACAAGAGATGAGGGACTCCCACTTTTGTCTGTGAAGGAGGGCATTAGATATGGCCATTAAAGCAGCACTTGCTACTAATGTTATAACTGAAAAGAACTAAATTCAATCTCACACTAATAATTTCTCACACTAATTTCAATATTCATAAGAAATAACCTACCTAAGAAGGTATTTTATATACATATGTTTGTGTGTGCATGTGCATGCTTCTAAACACTACTGGTGTGTAAAGGGAGCTATCAACATTACAGTAAGAGTATGTGCAAAAGCGAGTAGTCACAAAGCTGTAGCACAGAACTTGGACATTACAAGATAGCAGAGGCGAAGAAAATACAGGAACAGAATGATAACAGCATCCCCAGGGCTATTCACACTAACAACCAATTACTGATACAGAACTGTGTGACAGGCTAATGAATCTGCTTGCGTCTGATAGAGAGGAGAGCTGGCTTTAATGTGTATATACCGCAACCACCACAACCAGCTTGTTGCACTGGCACCGTGGTTCAAAATCAGATAAAAACAGAAAGGGGTTCTTATTAATATCTATAAATATCTGCAGGGTGGGTACTAAATAGAAGGAGCCAATTTCTTTTCTGTAGTGCCCAGTAATAGGACAAGGAATAGCGGGTATAAACATGAGCATAGAAGGTTCCACCACAACATGAGGAGAAACTTCCCTGTGAGAGTGACAGAGCCTGGACGAGGCTGCCCAGAGAGGCTGTGGAGTCTCCTGCTCTGGAGACTTTCCAGACCCACCTGGATCTGTTCCTGTGTGCTCTGCCCTGGGTGTTCCTGTGCTGCCAGAGGGGTTGGACTTGATGATCTCCAGAGGAACTTCCTGTGTTTCACCTTAAGAGCATTACCTCTTGTCCTGTCACAGGGCACCACTGACAAGAGGCTGGCCCCTTCTGCTTGACCCCCATCCTGCAGCTATTTGTAAACATTCATAAGATCCCCTCTCAGGCTTCTCTTCTCCAGGCTGAACAGCCCCAGGGCTCTCAGCCTTTCCTCAGCAGAGACATGTTCCAGCCCCTTCATCATCTTCGTAGCTCTCATCATCTTTGTAGGATTAATGTGTCCCTGCTGTTGACTCCTCCTACACAAAGGGGCTCAGCTCTATGAACGCATCTGCATTTCAGGTGCCTGATCTGGAATTCTAGATGCTAACCTGCAGTCAGTGTTAAAACGTTAAACACTGCTAAACCTTAGTAAACTTAAATCTCTTTGTAGATTGATTTTCATCTGGATAAGGATTAGACTTTTAATGATGTTTCAGTATCCGTCTCCCCAAATGTACTATAAGGTAATTTAACAAATCTATCTGTCAAGTTGAATTGGCATCATATTTGCAATACAAACTCGATTGTGTGCCTCTGTGTGTTTTACCTGAAACAGAAATAATTAAATATATTCTAAATTGTATTTGCTTCTAAAACATATCAACACAGTTTCAGAACTAAAGGTACATTTTGCTCTGTGTGTTTTCTTTGCATTCTGTAAAAATATATAAAGAGGTCTTCATTAAGACTCTGTTTTATTCTTGAAAAAGAGCTTGACATTCCTTCTAATAGGAATAATCTACAAGCATCTGTAGCAGGAACATTCCCATTTTATATAACTGAAGGATTACAGCCAAACTCCCCAGAACTGTAGGTACTAGAGAATGTTTTGTGATATGTGCTGATACCAATACTCAAAATTGTTAGTTTTTGAAATAGCGAGTGCCACTAAAGGCATTAGAGTGCAGGTTTTCACGAGCAGTTGTGTTTAATGATAGCTTTGCTCAGTGCCACAAATCAAACTTCATCTATTGACGTTCACGTGGGTTTCAGTAGTTTTGAGACTGTATTAGTGGGCACTGTAGCCTTCTTTAGTTCACAGAAACAACAACTTTTTTGAGTCCTTAAGGATTAATATTTATATAATAGCGGAAGCAAATTGTGCAGATCTCTTTAGAGAGGACAGAGCTGCAATAAAACGTATTAGAACTCGAACAAAATTGCCGCTTTCCTCTTTTAACGCTAATACTTTTTGCAGGGATTCAAACATACGTAACTTCAGCAGTTGTCTTGCTGAAATGCCCAGGTTGAAGGTAACACCACTTCTGCTTTCTTCCCAAATGAGCATCATTATGGGAATACCAAGAAGTTGAAGCTCTTCTGAAAGCATTCCTGAGTTTGCCCACTTTGGCCATTGCTTTTATCAGGATAGGCAGGTCACATCTACATTGTTATAAATGTGATTCACAATTACAGCTGTCTAATACTTCGAACAACAACAGCAAAAGGCCAGATGCTCCAGTTCTGGATGCTACAGGAACATTCTGTAGAGACAGCCATATCAATAAATGCAGGATGTTTTTATAATGCTATTGTTCTTCCATATGCTTGGTCCTATATGCACGTAGCTCATTAGTATACAACTTGAGCATGTGCTACAGTTATTTATGTGTGTACCAGTTCTGCCCACTTTCAGAAAAAAAAAAAAGGTAGTTTAATCAGGAAACTTCACAGTTGGAATTCTTTGTTCCATTCTGCCCGTGTTCCAGTAAGTCTCTGGTTCTAAATAGATAATCCTAGCAAATATTGCCAATATTCAAATTTTATTCTCTGATTTCTCTCTTAAAAAAAAAAAGCAACGAGACAGATGCTAGCAGGTTTTGAATGTTTCCTGTAATGGTAGAACCATGTATGTTCTAGTTAAGTAGAGTTTTTTAGTGGGTTACAATACCAATAGTAATGATATTTCACTGAGGTGTTACAGTGATTTCACTGAGAAAAGACAACTTTCTCTTAAATGTTTGTAAAAAGAAAACTACAGGGAAAGAGAGTAGCAGTAAACTGTGACAGCCACGGTCTGAACAGAACACTGTCTTCGGTGCATACGTTACTATATTTATGAATGTATGTTCCTTTTCCCTTCTGTTTTCTCAATCAAGCCGTACTTAACACAATTCTCAGGGGAAAAATTTGAAGCCAAATGTCACCAAGTATAAAGCCAAGAGAAATGTCTAGTAATGAAATGAAAATCATAATCTCTGTGTAAGTGGACTTCTGAGTGTGTGGAGCAGTAAGAACTTCTGTGCTAACAGTTACCACTATATGTAATGAAGGATTTACAGTAAACCTGGCCGACTGAAAATGTATTATGACGATTTGAAAATGAATAGTCATTAATTCTAATTTATTTGTTGCTATCGTTTTGCACTGTAACGGTCAAATCAGCACAGAAAATTGTAAGAGATCTTTCCGACTCATTTGATATCACATTGTTTGATTGGTATGAAACCTGTTACTGTAAAATATTGGGTGGCTGGATGTGTCCAGCATATGAAAATTCCTGCCATGAATATGGAATCCTCTACAATTGAAATTCAAGGTACCTTTCACAAATCTGAATCTGATTTGAATTGCTAATTATATTTTAGTTGAACTCCATTCTAACTTAATTGTTAATGCAAACAAAAAATGATTACCTAAGAAACGTATATCCCAGAGATTAGCTGGTCAAATAAATCCAGTAATATACTTGTATTCATCATCAGTGACACAATAAACTGGTATTTGATTTCACACAGACTTTCTTCAACCTCTTTCTCCTTCGTCTGAATCAATATTGTCTTTAAGACAGTTGCAGTTAGATGAGGAAGTGTTAATGTTATGCATGTCATAGAATCATAGAATTCTTTAGGCTGGAAAAGGCCTTTAAGATCTTCAAGTCCAACCGTTGACCCTACTCTACCAAGTCCACTGCTAAACCATGTCCCTAAGCACCATATATACGCAACTTTTAAACATATCCAGGGATGGTGCTTCAACCGCTTCCCTGGGCAGCCTGTTCCAAGGCTTGACAACCCTTTCAGTGAAGAAATTTTTCCTAATATCCAATCTAAACCTCCCCTGGTGCAACTTGAGGCCATTTCCTCTTGTCCTATTGCTTGTTACCTGGGAGAAGAGACCAACACCCACCTCTCTACAACTCCTTTCAGGGAATTGTAGAGAGCAACTTGATGCTACAAATGGATGTGGTCTGTCTTATTCTTAACAAACCCAAAAAAGGTATCAGAGATTATTCGTGTATCCTTGAAAAGGAAGAACTCTCCTTTCAGCTTCATTTCTGTAGTCATTTTCTAAATGCTGTAGTTCCTGGGTTTGTTACCTAAACTGAGAAATAGCAAAGCAGCTGATTATTAAACTGTGAAGCATACAAGATTTTAAAGAAGGACTCCGCATTTTAGATAATTGAAACCTTTTGTAATAACAATATCTGACATAAAAACATAGCCATTTTAGAGGATGACAATGAAGCACTGGGGGAAGTGGCTTCACACAAATAAAATACCTGTCATTTGCAATAATTATTGCCTTAAGGTTTCTGCTCAGGCTTGATGAAAGTAATCAAAGAAAGAAAAATGGCCATTTTCTTTACCAGTCCTAATCCTGCCTACCAGAAAAGACGCCCAGTTCTTTACTCCTCACTCTGTTCCCATTTTTTATGTGAAATTTTACTGACCAGGACATCAGCATTTGGCTCGTGTTCTTTAATGACTGCACAAGAGTGTAGTTTATCACACAAAGGTCTGTAATGAATAAAGTCATTACATTAACATTTTGCTAATAACTTTCAATATATTACTCCTATTTAATAATTCAAACTAAATGTGCCAAATAGTGATACTGTAGGGTCTACAATTTCAACGTTATCTGTGAGACCCTGGTTTAGGCAACCAGTAGCTTCCAGGAAACACAATGAATATTAATTAACCTTTCAGCTTGTGCTGAGACTTTTAATATGTTCTATGTTTCGGGGAGGTATTAGACTACTGCATTTATCCTCAATTAGTAGAAATGTCGACTGGTGGATAAAATGAGTATAATCTGATGCTAGTCAAAATTCAATAATCCCTTTTCATTACAAAGGATTGTCCGTCGGGAACCGAAATTCACCAATAAGGTTCCTCAGCAAGAAAGTATTTTTGATTAGAAAGAGTGATTTACTTATTATACAAAATAAATTTAAGGGTCAGCAGATTAATTTACCTTTCAAATGCCCTGCTATGCACTTTCAATTCTACAGAAGCTTTAAAACCTCACTGAAAATGTAACGGTACAATGATTATATTAAATTCCTCACGCAAAATAAACCATTTCTTATTTAAGAGCCTTTCTGTGTGTTTGCTTGTTTCTTTTTGCAAGTAGTAGTGTAATCCTTTGGAAGTTTTTTAAGTGTAGAACTTCCCTTCACTTGAGGACTATAACGTGATCGTAGTATCGTTGAGAAATTCTTCACACTGAGTTCTTGACTTAACTGAGGAATTCTGCAAATGAAAATGCACCCTTCCAATAATAGAGTTTTAAAATACGATTGGAATGTGGAATATTTAACTTGGAAACCTATGGTTTAAAAATTTTATTTTTAAGAAGGTATATTCCAGTACGTAGCTAGATCCTTATTATTGAACCTGCATCTTCAGTAGAGGAGGATATCCTTCCAGTGGAGGCATTAGCACGTAAAGAATTAAAGTGTCCTTAATCAAGGATAACAACGGATTTAAATTTAACAGAAAATACAAGATAAAACTTAGTATTAACATCTCCTTACAGGAATAGTATATACTTCTGTGTATTTCTGTCAGTCTTCACTACATGACCCTGTTTGGATTGTTTATGATTTTGCCAAGATAAACTCCTCTGATATTAATTCATCTGAGAAGCAGTAGAGGAGTGGTTTGGTTATTGAGACAAATCCAAGGCTTATGAACTTTTCAAGTGTAGGTTATGAATTTACTTTGTGTATGTGATCTGTCAAATCTAACCTGATATATAATTCGTAGTCGAGTAACACTTGTATTTAGACACACTGCATTCTTCAGATACTACTTGTCTTTAAGGAATCATTTTTTTCCATCGGTCTGCTTAGTTGCTAGTGCTGTTGTAAGATGATAGGATCACAGGATAACACAGGTGGGAAAGGAGGTCAGGAGGTTTTCAGTTCATCTTCCCCTCAGGCAGGGACAGCTGTATAGTCAGACCAGGCTGCTCAGAGCTCTGCCCTGTCAGGGCTTGGAAGTCTCTGAGGATGGAGCCTGCACAGCCTTGCTGGGAACCTGTGCCCCTATCCAGCCTCGTCCCCACAAGGCAGCAGGTCTCTTTATCTCTGTTCTGAGCCTCTCTTCTTCCACTTTCATCCTCCTGCTATGCTTTGCTGTGAAGAGCCTGGCTCCAACTCCTCAGTAACTCCATGTTGGCTGTTAAAGAATGCCGTGAGTATCTCTTCTCCCCGCTTCTCCTTCCACCCCCAACTCCCCCAAGCCATCTCTTCTCCAGGCTAAATAAACCCAGTACCTGCAGCTTCTTCTTACTGGGAAAGTGCTCCAGCTCTCTCAGAATCCCAGGGGCTCTCTGTTGAGCTCACTCCACCTTATCAGTGTCTTTCCTCTTTCGGGGGCCCCAAACTGGAAGCAGTATTTTGGATATGCCCTAATGAGTTCAGAGCAAATGGAGAAAATAACTTTCCTCAACTGTGTTCGTAGAGCCCAGGATATTGTTGGCCTTCACTGCTGCCAGGGTATGTTGCTGCCTCATGTTCAACTTGCTGCTTACCAGGACGCTCACAGACTTTGCACAAAGCCCCTTCCCAGGTAGCTTAAAATCAGAGAAGTAGAAAGTGCTGTGGCTGTGGTAACAGTTAGTTTAGGTCCAGTGAGGCAATCACTTGTACCTTTAGTCAAGTTCATCCACTACGTAGCCTTATTTCACACATGGTTATGTGATATCTAATGTTTGAGTCTACAGAATACTGTGGGAGTTTAATAAAAGTGGACACAGTGTATCTCTTTTCATAATATGCAAATCAGAAGTTTACCTAAAGTGGGATTTTCTTTGTACGATAAAATTTCTATTAATACACTTCAACTCTACTCATTAGTAATAATGACATTGACAAAAGGTCAAACCTACCATAAAGAAAAGAGGAAAACCAGTCTCAAAAATTAGCTTGATATTAGGAAAAATTAAATATTAACTGCAGTGCATACAGTGGAATTCGTGAGCTTGGAAAGAAGGTTTTAATAGAAATTTGCATGGAATAATAAAGTCTAATATCTTCTTCTTTTAAAGTGTAAGAAAGACATTTCATATTTTGCCTTTGGAGGTTTTTGGTGTTTGTTTTGTTTGGTTGTTTTTTGTTTGTTTTGTTTTTGAATCTGAGAACACCTTTATTGGATCGATAATGGCAGTAACTAAGTATTTTCTAAACCTATAGAAATATTTAGTATCCACTCTGAAATCACTGTATTTCTGTACTGTTTGAAGAAGAAATCTCTGACCAGTTACTACTCCAAAGCAATGGATTGCTGCTGTATCCACGCTCAGTCAAGAGCCAGCTATACACAAGAGAAAGCCAAATTGTTTAGATATTTGTACTGTGTTTTATATGTTAAATCTATTGTGGTCACAATGTAAGAGAAGAATAAAAGATGTTTCTTACTGCGTAATGTTAAACATTCCTCAAAGAGAGGGACATTTCATTCTTGTAGTAGACAAAAGATTGGTTACTAATTAGTTACATGAAGGAGGTGACTGCTGGTTTATTTAGGGAAACAACCTCTCTTAAGACAGCTCTTAAATGAATTAAAGGAGGTTCTTTTATTTTTTTTTTCATCCTGAAGGGTGAAATCAAATGACATTGGGAGAAAAAAACCCCAACTTTAAACTAGACCATATCTTTCAGAAGGCTTTGAAAGGATGGCCGGATATAGGAGATGAAAGGCACTTAGAAAAGAAGCAAAAAGGCTGAAAACTTGACTGCCAACCTATCAGGAGGGAATAGCCAGTGAACTGAGCAGTGCAGCATTATGGGAAAAGGTGTTGCATACTTTTTAAAATGTGGCTTTGTAAGCTTTTATAGCTGTTGTCCGTTTTGAACGGTATGAATTAACACTTGTATTTGAATTTTGATTGGTTTATTCCTATATGTATTCTCTCTCCATTCTGTCGGCCTCTGCAGTCCTCAGATGGCCACGTAGAAATACAGATGGCATCTCTCTTTCTAACAGCGTTCCTTTTCACATGACTCATTTCTTGCTAAAGCTATTCTGTCCATTGCATCACAATGGCTGATCATAATGATTAACTCAAATACGTTCCAAAAATATCCTTTGATACAAAAAGCGTTAAAGCATCAATCCGTCAGCTTCTAATTGTGATTTATTAGCCTTCCAGTACCTTCGGTGATTTTGAATTCTTCTCTTCTTTTTCTGTCATGAAACAACTGCTACAGGTCTATTCCCTGAAAAAAAAAAAATGTCTAATTTGTTTCTTTATTCAGCAAGCACATACGTTTAATGGCTTCTACTATTAGTAGAGCTGGGATATCTAAGAATACAATTCTTTAACTTCCTTGGAAGAACACAAATGTAAATTTCCAATAATCTGTGTCACGCTAGATTTCTGTATTATATGAAGTATGTTTTTAAATGTGTTCCCACGTAGAAAATTGTAGGAAGACCTCATAATTTTACTTCAGTAGGAACATTATGTAAATTAATAGCTAATTCCATTTTGATTTTTCAGTTTGAAATTAGTTTTAATGGGGTGGTTATACTGAAGAAAAACCTATCTGCTGATTTAGGTTATTTTAAAGTGGAGCCGTGTTAAGAGTTCCACAACCTACTGGTTCAAAATGCTCTTTGGCTGACCTAACCCTAAGGAATGATTTGAAACACAAAGGGAGTAGAGATTAATTTACTGCAATGAATCCAATGTCTCTCTAGAAGTATTCAAATGTGTTAAAAGCGTTCAAAAAAGCTTCTATCTTTTAGTGCCGCTGGTGGAAGTTATAAACCTGATGGAACATTTTCTTCCATAGCGCTTCAAAACCAATTCTTTCTTCTTCTGAAACTGAAACCAGAAATAATAATGACACAATTATGACGCAGTTCTCTTACCTAAGCATAGGTAGAGAGGGCTATGTCTGATATTTTAGAGTTCCTGAGCTAACCAGAGAGGGCAGAAGCCTCCAAGAGATCTGCATCAACCAGCAATACAGTCAATACAGCAGCAGCCCAGCGAATGCTCTAACATCCTTTAAAATGAGGCTTTTTGTAAATTTTAAATGTTTAAAATTACTCCTGATGTACATTGAATAAATCATACTGGTAATAGCTCAGAGTATTCCAAACAAAGACTGGAAAATACCATTGATATTATTCAATTTATTTCTCATTAGCTTATGTCGTTTCAATGATGTTGAAACTTGATAAAAGATTTGTAGCCTTTGGATCCACTCGCTTGAATTAGATTTGGAAGGATTTTGAATCAATTTGATGATGAGAAAGGAAAAGACATAAGAAGAGTAAAACCAAGATGAAGTAGATGAATTATTATGATTGATAGGAAAATTATAATATCTTACTGGGTCAATGCACTCTTTTTAAACCAAACGCTTTCAGTGCAAGTGTACCTAAAAATACCTTGGGCATTGTAGAAATCATGTTTTCTCAGAAGTTGGTTTTTCACCTCCTTTTAAGCATGGCTGTATTTACCTTTTCACATTTCACAGAAGAACTATCTCCAGCTGAGGTGAACGGGGATAAACATATTCAACAATGCGAAAATTTCATTTGAAAACCTAAGTCTCGCTTACTATTATGTTCTGCCTCTTTCTTGCCATCCTAACAAATTCAATGTGCATGAAGTGAAGAGATAGGTTCAAAGCATCTTAATCCTCCTCCTGATACAGGAAAACAAGTCCCGACAGGAAATTTAAATATTTTAGTTGTATACGCATCTTTGCAAAAAATATAATAAAGATCAAAAAAGCAATTAGTATAAACTGAACCTTGCTTCTCTTCAAGCACAATGATGAGCAGTCGTGATTTCACTACTACTTCCTTGCCCACGGCAGTCTACGAAGGCAGTTTATGTAAGTGTGGGGAAGGAACTCAATTTCCACTCTTGCGCGTGTGAACTGATAAAGAAAATATTATTCATACATAGAATTCATTAGACACAGAATGGTTATAGAACTGTCTCTGACTAGATGACATGACACGATCTTGGGGTGGGTGGGCGAAAGACAACCTTTCAGGTGTACAAAAGCTTGTTCAGATTGGACAGGGGTTTGATTTGTGGTGCCCACATGAAAAACAGCCAAGTGAAGTTTCTTGCCAGTGATTTCAGTCATAGATTTCAGTCATAGAACGGTTTAGGCTGGAAGGGACCTCTAGGGGTCATCTGGTCCAACCTCCCTACACAAGTAGGGACATCTCTACCTAGGGCAGGTTGCTCAGAGCCCCAACAGGGTTTTTTCATGCTTTCTCCAGTTATGATGCAAGGGTAAAGAGCTCAAGCAATTCTCAACCCTGGACCTTGAAGTTACTTTCAGTAACTGTGGAAGGCGAGATTGTGAAGATGGAAAAATAAATGAAGTGTATAAAGGATAAGAGTACAAATACCACAAACTCAAAACAAAGTGAGTTTCTCACAAATGAGGGAGAAATAAGTAGGCTTTGTTTTTTTTTGCTTTGTGTCTAATAAAACTATCTAGTAGAAATAACAACCTCCCCATAAATACCATCTCACTTACAAAACCTATTTAGAAACATGTATTTTTATTTTCAGTGTTCTAGTCCTTCAGGACTAGGTTTGGTGAACCGGTAGGAGCTCATGGTTACAACCCACAAGTCTCTTTCTCAGGATTTTTTTTCTTTACAGAATATAGTAGATCGAGAAATCTTGGTAAATACAGCTTTCACATATACTAATGCCAGTTGCAGGCTAAAACAAGACACATATAATAATGATACTTGCAAGCTAAAACAAGACAGATAGCCCAAATGCTTCACAAAATTCTTGTAATCTGTAAATTTAAGGGAGTACTGTGCCAGACTGGTCAGCCACCACAAAACGTTGGCACTGCTGCCATTTATGCCCATCATTTTGATCACCATTTGTCAGTCTTATTAAAATATTAATAAGCTTAAAAAAAGAAAAAAGCATGCTTTTAGTTTCATGATTTTGACATATTAATCGGAATGAAATTTATTTAATGTTGAGCAGCGCTGAGGGAAAATGTAAATCTGTAACACACTAACACGGAGTCGGTATTTGCAATGATATGTTCAAGCTACACATACATAATTTCGCTATGTTTTTGGAAGTAACAAGTCTTGAAGAGTTCATGTTCATTTGCAGTTATGCACAAAACCTGAATTCATTTTCAGGTTGCTTTACTCTTCTGGTAAACACTGCTGTGTATAAATGAATTTAGAAAAGATAATACAAACTCGTTAGAGTACCTGTGTTATAGACAGAAGTTGAAGAAAGAAACTGTCATTACACTTAGACGTAACCTTTTGAAATGTTTATTGAATACCTATAATTTGTCTTATTTTTTTGATGGTTTTGCAGAGAATTAATGAAAGCCTTTTTTGCCTACGTACTGACTGCTACTGTTCTAGTAGCAATGGCTGAGGCTAGAATATGAAATTTTTTCTTTTCTGCTAATAGTTTACAACAGATAGTTTGCTCTACTGATTACTGAGACTTGGTATTCTCTCCCCACTTCTCCTCCCCTTTTTTTTTCCATGTGAACCTATGAGAAAATGTAAATACTGGAATTCAACAGAAAAATTGTGACGTTCAGCCATCGTGACAATTCAAAAATCACAACATTCATCCAAATTTGAATTTGAGGGAGAAAAGAAAGTGTGAACTATGTAGAAACGTCTTATTTTAAGAGGAGAAGCAAAGCTAAAAATAGAAAGGAGATTAAAATGCAATGTTTAAAATAATCTAATAGTTTGCCCTAATTTTCCTTTAGCAGGTGAGATGATTTTAGCAAAGAATATATAAACTTTTTTTTGATTCAACTGTGAGAATAGGTGCAAAATGGGATTTCTGTCATCTGAAATAGTAGGTACTGAAGTAAGCAGTGCCATAAGCAAGCTTTCATAGAAGAAATAGAGGGGTATGTGTTAATAACTAGGCACAGAAATAAAAATAATATTAATTATGGAAAAATCATTCCTGTCAGGTTTACCATATTGTTTAAGGGGACTGCTGGTAGCATCTATGATCAGTAAGCTAAAACCAGGGAGGATAAATCTAACAACTAAGGTAGCAGATGGTCCACAATTAGTAAAAAGCGGTTTGTTGCAGAACCGTGTCCGGAATTATTTCATTGCCACTACCTTGTCAAAATCTTGATAGAAATTGAACAGAATCTTCAACATGTGTGAATCAATGACTGAAATGCTACAAAGTTGGCCAGAAATTGTAAATTTGAAAATGGCACGGCTAAGTATTGGCAAACTTTACGAAACTACTTTATTATTGCGGGTAAGGAAGTGGAATGTTGATACTATTAATGAGCTGTTAGGGAGCTCTAGCTCAGTGTACAGGAAGTCATGATGAATTAAAGAGAAAAAAAAAATTGCTGGGGAACTGTACATCACCGAGTGGTTTTTGATGTGTTTATTGTCATTGCCCGTATCAACTCCAATATGAAATGTAAAGAAAATGGCATTTGTAACACACTGTTGATGGTTAACTTCTAGTGATGTTAGTCAGCATCGAGTCAGTGATTAACTCTCATTTAAAAATGTCAGAAGCCTGTCATTCCTCAGAGCACGTTCGCAGAATGATCTGAATTTGGACTTCATGTTATTTCAATGTGGGAAAAATATTAGTTACGGGAGCACAGAAATTGCCACATCTATCCTTTTTAATTCTATTTTTCAATTGACAAGGATAATTTCCTCTGTAGTCTGTCACCGTTAAAAAGAAGTAAATGAATAAGTAATTAAATAATGTAATGAAAACCAAACAAGGAGAACACAGCGCATAAACTTCCCTCAGCTCAAATTCTAACACCACATAATCACTCCTTTTAAGCATATGCATAAAATGCTTAAATGCTTATAAAAAAAAAGGCATGATCTTCTGTAGCATATATAGAATATTGAATATATACGTGTCAGATAAAGTAGCCTTTCCTGTTTTAAACGAAATGCAGTCATTTCTTTATTCTGCGTTCACACAAAGTGAAGTACCCCATTTCTGGGGAGCCAAATAGTCTCCAGGAAACAGATCTGATAAAACTTGTCATATATATTAAGTGACTGGGTTGGTGGAATTCAAATTACCTGATCACCATTTTATTCACATGTTTGTTGCCAATTCCCACCCTCCTTTTAAGTCCCCCCATCCAGTCCCTCCAATTTTCCTATAAGGTACTACCCCTATAAGCCTTTGTAAAAGTCTTTTCTAAGGATAAGGAAGTTGACACACTCTGCTCCCTC
>JAAGNO010013876.1:0-28648 GCA_033439905.1 Ceryle rudis | reverse complement strand
GGCCCCCCTGCCTCCCCGTCCTCCCCCCCACCCGACTGCCCCCCGACCGCCCAAGCTCCCCCCCTGCCTAACCGTCTACCCGCCCACCCAACTGCCCCCCAACCTGCCCACCTATCCCCCTGCCTAACCGACTGTCTTCCCGCCCAACTTCCTGCCTATCCAACTGCCTGCCTGCCCAGCTGCTCACCCCCCCGCCTGCCCACCCACATGCCTACCTGTCCTGTCCAACTGCCCACTTGCCTATCTGCCTACCTGCTTGCAATTCCCTGGCCCTGGCAGCACCTGAAGACAGGCCTCTTGTGTCCAGCAGAGAGCCAGGTCCTCAGCATCTTTCTGCCTTCCATGCCTCTGCATAAAATTGGGGGCTGTGGGCGCTCAGGTGCGCCCAGCCCAGAGGCCAGAGCTGTGCCTGCACAACAGTGCCCTACATGTGTGCTGCCTGCATGGCTCTCCCCCACTTTTCCTGCATCTGCCTTTTCCCCTCTCAGGTAGCTGCACACAATCCCTTATCCTGTCCTGTGCATTTGCCTTCACGGGCAAGCAGCAGGTAGGAGCTCCAGGGTGAGGCACTGCAACAGGCTCAGTGGAGGGGGACTCCTCGTCCCTTCCATCATCTGAGGGGGTTACGGTGCAGGCTGGTTGTAATCCTGCACCCTCTAGGCCTTTGGCAGGATCTAATCCTGCGCTCTCTAGGCCCAAGGACGCCACCCTGGCAGCATTGCCAGGGCTCTTCCCTATCCAGCTGAGCTGTCCCACTGGTTCTTGTCCCTTGTCCCTCTAGCACTGCATGCACTCTGCTTCTTCACAGCTCCACAAACGCCTCCTGCAAATGGTGCTGTTCTGTCCGGTGCAGTCTGCCCTGGCTGCCATCTTGTTCTGACAGGACAGACAAGAGTGCAAGTGAACAGAAATACCACATGATAATTAAACAGGGAAGTTTTCCATGCTACATTTACAAAAATCAGGTAATTCCTGGTAGGCACCTTGCCTGCAAGAGAGCCCCACAGCCAAAAGTGTCAGGTCAGAGCATGGTGAGTCCCTACACAAAGAAATCCCGTCCAGTACTAAAAGTCATGTGATTGCAGAATGGATATACTGTACGTGACAGAGGTTTGGGCAATGAGTGTGCTGGTTTAGACCCTGCTGGTGAGCCAAATGGGTACAGACATGAGGGCAGACATCTGGTTTTCCACTCCTTATTTACAAAAAATTCTAGAAAATGCACACAAAGAAAGCCTCTGCTGAAGTGACTGTTTTTAAAGGTCTGAAGCAGTCAGAAGTTACCAAACACCAGAGTTCAAGCTGCAAGATCATATCCCGTCTCAGTTGCCTGGTGCGTGGGCTTTATGGTGCAGTCCATAATTACAGGATTACATTTTTTTTCCCCTCAAGAGATTGTCTCTGTCAGTGCTTGAGAATGGAGGACAAGACTGATCAGGGTAGGGAAAGAGGCAGGTTACTTTGCTGCAGAAGTTGGAAAACATGGTGAATGGCACAGGCAGTAGCAAGAAGAGGAAGGCTGGTCCCTTGGGAGTGGCAGTGGGTGATGGCTCTGCGTTTGCCAAAGCTGACATACACACTCAGATTTTTGTGGGTGATTGCTGGCTAATTCAGGGTGCTGGCCTTGAGTCTCCAGAGGTCTGTCAGGAATATGTGCTAAATGCTCCTAAACTACAGATGACATAAATGGGAGGTGTACTTTGAGCCTGTGCTGCAGGACAACACATGCTCTGAAAAAAAAAAATCACCCTTGGCTGTTTCAGTGAGGCACCCAAACTTAGTGGAGGTTTTTGATGTTGAGCTCTGGGTAACATCTCTCCCTCTTCTCATAGAGAGACTGGGAAAATAATGTTTACAAAACATTCATATTCTATAGGAGTAACAGGCATGAAAGAGTCTACAGGCAAATGAGAAACGCCACCGTCGCGGGATCCTGGGTGTCATGAAGTATGTAACACCTCAGGCAACAGGCTAAGCAAGGAATGTGAAACTAACCACTGAGTACCCGGTCAGGATCCATGCTAAGCACTAAGCAAGACAGTGGTCCCCTAGTGCTTTGTAACTCATGTGCAAAACATCTAAGTTAAGGCCGCAGCTGTGCATTCTACCAGTGCATGAAATACAACTCTAGGAAAAGGTGTGGTGGATCAGCCAATGAATTCATACGGTTGATGCCCTCTAGTTGCTTCATATATTTCTAATAATACCAGGAAGAAAATAGGGACCTGCTACCCTTTGCCTCTTCCTGTTGCTCTTGCTTGGTTTGCAAAACGATGTTAAGTTGCTTTGGGTGTTACACCTGAGGTGGCTTCTGCAAGGTTCTGCCTGAGGAGATCCCAGGTTTCCCAGATGAGACAATGGTGGGCAGCTTTCTCCCCATGGGTCTGTTTTAACTTATTTTTCCACAGCTGGAAGGAACCCTTGCTGTGCAGAGTATCAATGTCACTGCTGCAAGGCTGCCAGCAGATGGGCAGCTTTGCTGAGCCTCCAGGAGATGGAGGGGTCAAAGGATCCATTTGGTCCATGACAAAATCTCTGGGGAATTTGGGGGGGGGGGGGCAGATCCAGTGTATACTCTTTGCTATCCTTCCTAACAGCCAGGCGTGGACACAGCCTATGAACTAGGCATAGAGAATTCTGGACTTCAGAGGTGCCTGACCTGTACATGTGGGGATGGGTTCACAGACCAGTGCTCTAGAATTAGAAGTAGATGTCCCCAGAAGCCAAACATATTGCTAATCCGTATATGTCTGTGGGAGGTTAGCATTCCTCAAGACACTGCTGCTGCAGAAGTGAAGCTTAAATGCTCAATTCTTTTTCTTTTTTTTTTTTTTTTTCCCCAGCAATCAGTTTAACTTAGTTTTAAATTGCTATTCAGAAAAGCTAAGGCTCGAAGCTTATCTTTTAGAAATGAAATCTGAGATCTCTTTGTAATTCTTCATGTTCAAGTTGGGGAATAATGGCTTCAGGTTTAAGGGACCCGGTTATTTAGACAATGTAATGGAAATAAGTAACGTGGATATTCTGCAGTCCCAGCGTAGAGATTATTTCAGGTTTATCTTTATGCAGATTAATAAACTTTTGATTTTTTTATAAATTTATATGCCAGGCACAAAGTGATTTCAGCTTACACACATTTATCTAAAATGATGCAGAAGACAAGCAGACCTAACTTCTGAGAGTAGAAGAAGGTGAGAAGATTAACTTTTTCATAGCTCTTTGTCACTCGTGATACTCAGGTTATCAAAGTGTGTTTTGCAAACTGCATTTTTGAAGTAAATGTCTTTCACCGTCTGAAAGATTGCAGAATAGCTGTGTTTTGTGAAGGAGAAAGAATTACATTATTGATACAATTGCTCAATTACATTACATGTCTCCACATCTTTTCTTTATTGTTATTAATTAATAGTGATGAAATTATAAGTTTATTAGCTTTGTTTTTAACAGTTACTAATTTGTAATCTGAGTTCAGTTGATGGGAGATGATGGGAAGGAACTGGTTTTATTAGATTAATTTTCAGAGTTTTGATTATTGGCTGATGTAGATGAACAAGATAAAATATTTCTTAAACCCTTTCTATTTTAGTCTTGAAAGGAGAAATAATTGCCTTTGAAATGTGCAGTTATTGGCATTCTAGATGAAGGCTAAAACCCTGTGAGAACTTGTCAAATAGTAATCACAAGCATCTTCTAAAATGACTTCAGGGTTGGTTAGCTTCAAATAAATTATTTGCAGGTGCATTTTTGCATCATTCAAACAGGCCAAATAAATTATTCTCTTTTTTTTCCCATTAAACTAAATAATTTATTCATATCTCCCTTATCCAGTGGCTAACCTTGGTACCTGTGAAACTTTCTCATTCCCGAGTCCAAGATGAGCAGGATTTAGTAAATAAGGCAGGTGGATAGTGCTTTAACTAAACTTAACTTCAACTGAAGAGTCTCATCTTTAGTTGGATTAAAACATGACTGCACTCACACAGCTTGATTTAGATCTGAGCCAGACTTGGCTCTCAACAGTCATTTTACTCATTTCTGTTCTTGTGTATCTTATTTTCTGGTAAGATTATGAGTAAAATAATGAAAATCTAGTAAGTGTCTGACTGCCTAAAGGAATTCAAGCCAAACCACCAAAGTGGACTAGGCATCCCGTGTTGTCCTTTGCACTGACACTTGGCTTTGGTTTGCCAGCTCAGGGAGTTAAATCAGCAGAGCGTGTCTTGCTTTGCAAAGGAAAAAAACAAAAAAGAGAGTTGTTTTTTTTCTGGCTGAGCTGGCTGATGCTGGGGTGTGATGAGCAGTGCGAGGAGTGTGGGACCAGAAGAATGGCATCAGCACCAGCTTTGGTTGGTTGAAGTTGCCATGGACCTCTATCTCCGTGGTATGCCATGTGCACAGCTGATTAAATGCTTCATCTGGTCCCTGTTGCCTTCCGGAGTTAGTGTCAGCCTTGCAATCTCCTCCATCCCATGTCTGATCTCCTCACCCGTGCACATCTGGACCATTGCAGCTGGTTCCCAGCTAGTCCTTCCCCTCCTTCTCCCCACCCCAATCCATGTCACCCATTTTGGTTTCACTTATTTTGCATTCTTCTTTGGTGAGAGGTAAAGTGTAGATGTTTTACCTAATTACCAGAGTGAAGAAAAACTTCCAGGTATCAAAGAGAGAGAGAAAAGTGTATGGGGGGAAAACAAAAAGCAGCTGGGATTTTCTTAAGGTTTTTTACAGCCCTTAGGAGGCTTACCCACCAGTTTGAAAATTGCTGGTCTGTGTTACATAATGAACATTTTAGGTAAAGGAGATACTTTTTGAATGTCATTCCTTGCTTTTTCAAGAGCTCATCAGAAGCAGGCTGTGGGACCTTTATCAGCCTTGCAGCAAGAATTTACAAGGTATTTTTTAAGAGTAAGACATGAGTAGGAGGAAGCAGATGAAGATGCACAGTACTTTTTCTTAAAATCATTTCTGATTTGGTGCCAAATTCTCTCCAAGCAGAGGAAAAGTTCTGGGGAGATTAGTTTGATTTGGTAAATATTTAGGGCAGAGGTAACAGGGTTTTATAGATCATGTTCATCTTGCATGGCATGGGAATTATAGGTGCATGGCATTGATTTGCTCAATAGCTTTACTGTTTAGTAAACCCATCCATCTGAAATGAGTATGAATAAAGCACTTTTTGGAGTAGTGCTATTAGCTTGTCGATATTGGATATCAGCTGTTGTGGTTTTAGATTCAGACCGTGGTAAGTGGCTATGGCTACAGGCAGGGGTAGAGGACTTGCAAAGGCAGCATGGTGAACAGCCCTGCAGCAGGGATTAGAGCCTGGGTGGGGGTTAATTGCATTCAGCATCCAACAGGCTGTGCTAAACCCTGTCCCTTGTCTTTTCAGAGGCTGCACAATGGCGTTCTCAGAGATCTTGAACGTCAAAATCAGAAAAAGGAGAATATTCGCCTGCTAGAAGAGCAGATTGCTTTGACAAAGCAGCTTATGGAAGAAAGAGAAAAGGCACTAATGGAGAAAGGCTCCCAACAGTCCTAGGCACAGACCTGAGTCCTTAGAGGTTTGATTAAAGACGTTTGCAGATCATTGGTATCTAACTAGTTACAAGTGTTTCAGCAAACATAATTAATCTGTGAAAGACTGTTTCTTTTGTGTAGGTTATAATTCAGTCCCAAAAGCTATAGGACAGAAACAAAACATTTCCTCTGTTATGGTACTTTGACTGTAGAGACTTACCTGACTTATCCAGTGTGGATGGACTTGTCAACGTGGGGAGGAATATCTCATTGTTATGCATTGTTAGCCATCGAGGATGGCTAATAATGTTCACATGAGTGGGCTGCTTAGTCGCCATGATGATGAAGCCACTAGGACCTCCACCTCAGAGGGACTGGAGGAGGGTGAGGTGGAAGGGGAGACCCTCCTGATTGTTGAGTCTGAGGACCAAGCTTCGGTGGACTTATCGCACGACCAGAGTGGGGACTCCTTGAATAGCGACGAAGGTGATGCGTCCTGGATGGAAGAAATGTCCTATTACTGTGAGAAGTGCCAGAAGTGGATTCCAGCAAGTAAGCCTGCCAGTTGGGTTGTGCCTTGATTCATTGCTGGGGTTGTTATTTGCCAGGTGGTTATGCTGTCCTGCATACCGGATTTATGGGGCAGCCCTTGTTTAGCTGTATCTCACCTGGTGTTGGAGGAGAAAAGCTGTCTGGGCATTGCAGGGAGCCCCTCTGCCTGATGCCCATGGTGTGTGTTAGGTACTGCAATCCATGAGCCGGGTGGGTGTCTGAAGCTGGCATTCCCTATGAAGAAATGGGACTGCCTTCTTTAAATGGTAGAGAACAAGGGTATGACTTAAGAAACATCCTCCTGAGTCTTGCCACTGGCATGTTTAGGGTACTTGGGCCAAGCAACTTGGTCTCTCTGCTCACTCAGATAAAGATAGTGACCCTTGCTGTAAAGCTCCATGGAGGAAAACGGCTTCAGAATGGTGTTACATTGTCACCTTTTTTTATATATATATATTTTGCGTGGTGAGGGGGATGCTGTTCTTGGTTGGCATTGTGTTTGGTTTGTGGATGTTCTTGTTCTGGTCAGTTTGTCACATCTGTGGAGCATGTGACTAAATCTGAACCCTAATGGTTTCACGATAATGTGAATTGAAGTTAGTTTCCACAGAAGCATGTCTAGCAGCTAGCTTTGGGAAGCCTGTGGAGCAAGCTGCAGAACTTAATCTCTCTGCTACTGCTGCTTGACATAAGATACAAGCTGTTAGCTGAATTCTAGGTTACTGGATCTATTATTAGATCCAAAAGCTAGATATTGTTAATCATGGGTTGTTGGGGCTTTTTTTTCAAAAGTTACAGTGCAGAAATCTTTCGAGTCGTGTTAGGAACCAGCATGATCCTATTAACATAGTATGCAGTTAAAGGGACATACTAACTTGAAATGTATTAACAAACAAAAAAGGAGCAAAGTTAAAGGTAGCATGAGGTATCTCATCTTAGAGCACTTGATTTAACACTCCATTTATTTTATTTTGTAAGGTGTTCCTCTTTCTCGTTGCTGTGGAACATATCCAAAGAGCAGAAAAAGCCAAACACAAAACAACAGTAACTAGATACAATTGTGCAAAGTAAACAAACTGGAAAGGGGAAATGCTGTTCTCTTTGCAGATTGTTCAGTTATATGGTTATCATTTGTTGCTTGTCACTACCATGCTCAGTCAAATCATCACTTTATACGTTGAATTACCATGCAAAAATTCTGTTCCTCTACTAATTATGTTGTTCCCCCCCATCAGATATAGGTGCAGTTTTAATACTTAGATTCAGCAATTCACTATGGAAGCAGAGCACGTGTATATTACAAATGCTTGATCTGGTGTTATTACATAGTAAAAGAGATGTCATACTTGTAGAGAAAGACCTTTTGTGCGTGAATTCTCAGAAAGGCTGTAGTATTGTTTCCTGTCCTGCAATTTTATTTTTTTAGGTTTTCATATTTGTGTAAATTAACCCCAAGGAAGTTTATAAGTCCTAGTTCATATGATTTTTATTTTTCTCTGCTTCAGAAACATTTTTAGAGCCTGTAGCTTTGGATGTGTGGGGTTTTAGAGGTAGCTCTATCCTGTCAGATTGCTTTTGTTCAGACAAACTTTTATGCAGGCTTAGCTTTACACAGCAAAGCTTATGCTGAAGTGCTTCGCTGACTTGGGATCTAATGCATCAACTGAAGTAAATAAATAATGTTTCCTGATAAGATTGGGCAGAGCTTTTGGCTGTCAGTCTCAAGGAAAGAAGATCTTCCCCCAATAGAAGAAATAAACACCTTACAGCTTCACACCATGCAGGCTGCAGTGCATCCTAAAGGTTGCTGTAAACAGGGACCAGCAACTTTTAGTAACAATTTGTGGAGAGGGAGAGAGCTGGAAAGAGATGTAGCAGTGAGTAGTGAGGTAACATGGAAGAGAACACTCATATATTCTGATAGCCTTTACAGTAGCGACCTAAGGTCAAAAGTTTATCTGGAGAAAGAAGAAGGGAAGGAGAAAAGCTGGGGAAACGAGGAAGCCTTGGGTTTTTGACCCTTTTTTTTTTTTTTTTTTTTTTTTTAATGCCTGAGCTTTTCAGTTGGTCAGTGCTGCCTGCTGCAAGGGTGAAATGAATCTGTGCCTTCCACTGCAGTGAGTTCTGACACTTCTTGGGAACACTCTGGGTCTCTGGACTCTTGAGAAGAAGCCAGAAAGTACTTTTTGGCCTGATGTTGTAGGACATCCGTATCTCCTTTGCAGCACTTTTTCATGTAAAAGGATCCAAGAAACTCATTTTTGCCTGTTCATTTTAGGTCAACTGAGAGAACAGCTCAGCTACCTCAAAGGAGATAACTTCTTCAGATTTACTTGCTCTGATTGCTCAGAAGATGGGAAGGAGCAATTTGAACGGCTGAGATTAACATGGCAACAAGTAAGTAAAATGTTTGAGCCCGCAGAACAACCACAGGACTTTCTAAAATTGTTGTTTGTTGTGTATGCACTACCTAGAAAAGGAGGATCGGGTATAGGTAACAAAGAAACGTATGCATGAAATTCAGAAATTAATTAGTTAAGGATTGCCTACATACTAGAACTTGGGCATTTGGCAGGTAAAGTGAAAGATAATCATATAAACCACATTCCTTTTTTTTTTTTTTCCCCTTCTTTTTTTCTTCCCCTTATGTTGCTTATAGATTCATGGCTTCGGGCAGGTTTGGAAAAGCAAAATGAATGTAATTTGGCTGCTAGGCATGAAGAGTTTTTTGTGTATGTGAGCAAATGTAAAACTAGTGAGGTGGCAACATAGAAACAGAAAGCTTGCCAGCTCCCTGAATGCAAAGCTCTGACCTGGCTGCTTGCTCGCAAGCAACGCTCCTTGATGGAATTTGCTATTTCAGTCGCTTGTACACCTGAGCAATCAAAATAATTTGCATTACACAGTTACCACCCTATGGGTAGACTGATGAACATCATCTTACTCTAAGCAGGGTGCTGGAGGGGTGGGCAGGCAGTGCTGTTTGCCTCTGCTTAAATGAATTTGATCAGGCAGTAGCTGTTGCTCAGAATTAAGTGTTTCCACATGCTGAGCATTGGGTATTATGTGCAAGACATCTGTTTGTATCCTTTGGGACAGTAGTGGTGTGTTGTCTCAAAACAGACAATTTAAAACATCAGTTGTAACTTGTATAGTGCTTTCTCCCGGTGCCCAGCTCAGGCATGTGCAGGGGAGAAGTTTGACACTGCAGCCTGTGGCAAGCAGAGCAGTAGAATTTCAGCAGGTTACAGATCTGGAGAGCAAAGGCTGCGAGCGTTACACCCAGGTCCCCTCAGAGTGGCAAGGGGAAGGGACAGACAAAAGCAAAACAGGTGAGGAAGAAACTAGTGAAGAGACTATCTCCCTTCCAGCAGCCAGAGCTGCTGTTACTTCTGGTATTAAGTCAGATTGAGGAAGGCGGTCAGATCAGTTTAGTAGGAAAAAAGGGGACAGTAATTTCTGGGTTTTTTTCAGAGTATGTGGCCTCAACCGATCCTTATCTTTAGCCAGTTGAACAGAGAATTTGTTTGAAGTCCTGAGACACTGTCCCACCTGACTTAAAAACAAAAAAAACCCCAAACAAACAAACAAACACAACCAAAACCAAACCTAAACAAACAAACAAAAACCAACCAGAAAATCCTAGATAAATAATTACCAAACTAAGAGTGGTTGAGAGGCAGAAATAGGGGATGTTAAAGCTGTCTGTATTTCCTCATTTTGGCATCTTCAGCAAAGCATTCCAGAAAGCTATGGCCCACTGTGAGGAAATCCATCTTCCTAAGAAAAACACATTTTAAACTTTTCTGACGGTGAAGAATAAGTCACTAATTAATGGTTGGACTTGATCTTAAAGGTCTTTTCCAACCTCAACGATTCTATGATTCTAAATCTGTATTGGAACTAGTATCGAAGCGAGGCTGTGGGATTGTCAAAAGACAAACCCAGACCAGCTGAATTTAGTTGTATTCAAATGAATTGGGTAAATGTAATTAACAGTCGCTCACCTAGGATTTACTTACAAAGAAGTGTGATACTTTTCAAACTTGCCCTTTAATTTAGGTATGTAATAGACTGAATTTGGTTTTGAAGCATGTGAATGAGCTGTAAATGGATTGGGTTTAAAGATCTCCTGGAGACAAACTTAATTCTTGCATACCCAGATGAGTAATTTTACGGAGAGTTTACAGTCTGTTCAGTTTGAAATGTAACAATAAGTATCTAGAAAGACTTGTCACTGTTTCTGATGGATTAGATAGTGGGATTAGTTGTGGACTTTTTTTTTTGTAAAGGCTTTTTTTCCCTACCTCCACACTACATTTAGACCCCAGTTGTGATACAATTCACTTATACAGCCGCTGCAAGAGCTTGTATCTCAGCATAAACCTGCATAACTAGTCAGCTTGCTATTCCCTTGGGATGGAGTAGTCTCTGGGAGAATGTGCATCTAACAATAGAAAGACGAGAACAGGCAGCATGAAAGCTGGAAGAAGATGGATTGCAGAAGCTGCCTATGAGATGTTGCAAAAATAAGATATTCATGAGGGAGCAAAGATTTGTCTGTGTGCGGTGGCTGGCATGGTGGTTCAGCAGATGAAGCAGAAAAGATTCACTTGTATCCAACACTTGCCGTTTCAGGTTGTCATGCTGGCAATGTACAATTTGTCTCTGGAAGGAACGGGCCGTCAGGGGTACTTCAGATGGAAAGAAGATATTTGTGCTTTTATTGAGAAACACTGGACTTTCTTATTAGGGAACAGGTAAAGATGTGATGTTTCCCTGAAGATCTGGTTGGTGAGCCAAAGGAATTAAAACCTTTTAGAAAGATGGACAAGAATCCTGGTTAATTTGGTGATGTTTCTGCTGAGCATCACTAGGAAGAAAATTGAAGTATTTAATATTGAGAACATGAGTGTAGGCTTGAGGGGTCCTTTTGAGAAAGAATAACCATTTCTTAGTAGGGAAAAGCAACTCCAAGAATGTCACACAAAAGCAATGTAAATGCATATATTTGGGGGGTGTTTTGGATTATTTTTTTCTCTCCCTTCAGGTAGTGTATGAACCTGCAAAGCCTTTGAGTCTTTCTAAATAGTCACAATGAATGGGCCAGTCCTGATGTCCCCGGGCTTTAAAGAACAAAATAAAAAGAGGTCCAGCAAAGTATTATGTTGTTTGGCTATAAAGCTTGCACAGACTGAGTTCTCCAAGAAGGAAAATTAGTCCTCATCTTTTAGATTGTTTTGGATCTTAATAAAATAGCTTTTACACGACAGGTGTTACAAACCACTGAAATGTTTTTCAGTGTGTGTATGGTGGGGGAAATGCTGCCAGAGTAATAACCTTCTCCTAAAGGGCAGCCTTGGCAGCACAACGAGTTGTGTGCCATAGAGGTGAACAGCACTTTTTTTTTCTGAGCACGCTGCAGCTGTCAAACCCATGCCCCACTGTTAATGCATGTGCTACGGAGGCAGGAAAGGAATTGAGCAAGCCTTCGAAGTTGTGGATTTGATTGACTTTGCAGCTTCTTTTCTTGCCCAGGGATTTCTCGGTTGTAAGACCTGGCCATTCTCCCTAGCCAGGTTTGCTCTTTGGCTTTGCTTTCATTGTTTGTCTGTGCCTCCTTGCTTTGTTCTCAGAGATGTTAGTATTTGTTCGCTCTGGAAACCACAGGGACCCTGATAGAAGGGCAGCTGATGGGCTGTTGTTCCTCCCTCGAGGAGCCATCGCCTCACAGGGCTTGCTCCTGCCTTTTGAGACTTGCCCTGGTAACGGGCATTCCTTGTTCTGATTAAAATTCAGATGAAGTGATTAGTGGCCTCAGACATAGCTTCCCCACTTGCCTGAACAAGCCACTGATGGAGCAGGGACAGCTGAACCATATGTGTAGTGGTTCAAGGCGTGCAATGCTTTACTTACTTGGCATATTGAAGTACAGCTTATCCAGTTTTAGTGTAATATTCCAGACTGTGATCTGGGCTACCTGAGTTTAATCCCCTCACATTTGAGGGTCAGTACCCCAAGGTGTGTAAGTGCAACACTCGGAAAAGAGTGAATACCTGCTCAGCCAAGCCCAGCCTCAGTACTGAAGTCTTTTCCAGTGCAGGTGTGCAAAGGGAAGAAGGAATCCTGAGAACCTGTGCAAATAAGGGTTTAGCCTCTACGCAATGAACACGATTCTCCTGTAGCCAAGGGAGTTACCTCAGTTATTTGCTACAGGGGCAATTTTTAAGGATTTTTTTCTTCCCTAAACAACATTTTATTTAGTCCTGTGACCAGTTCTTAGAGGAACAAGAAGTGTTCAGATGCCCGGTAGAGTACACTGCCCTGCAGAGTGAAGGGCTTAAATGTAGCTCCCTGCCTCTGAGTGACCAACAATGTGCTTCAAAAATAGTACCGTGGCTTGCTGGTATGTTGACTAGTGGAAATCCTCTTCCCCTTGCTGCAAGAGGGCAGAAACCCCCACGTTTATATTGCAGACATCTGTTAGATAAGCATACATACTTTTTTACCTTGCCACTTCCTGCAGCTCCCTTGTCCTGGGTGATTTATTTCTCACCCCCCTACCCATGCTTCTCTGTGGTGCTTGACAAGGCTGCAGCTCTGGAGGGCAGAGTGGCCCTTTGTGAATTAAGCTTTACATGAAGTCCTACAGCTCTGGGAGCGTGCTTTGCTAAATGAAATGTCACAGTCAAGGCAGGCATTTAAATTAAGTTTGTCTTTCCTTCTGTGTGAAGTGACACCTTTATCACAACCTTTCCCTTGCCTCTCCCATCCTGTACACCCAGAGTCCTGTTTGCTGTCTTCATAATGGAACAGGCAATGTCAGCTCTAGCAATACAGCTGTCACTGAGATCCCATTCCCATTCTCCTATTGCCAAATTGTTAATGAAGGTAGCAACATCAGCATTTGAAAGCTGGGGGTTCCAGTGGCCGGGTAGACCTCTCCTCATTAGGCTCAGCGTGTGGTGGCTCACTGACGAAAGAAAAATGACATCTTGCCATGCTGCATCTGCACGGTGCTCTGTGCATCGGAGCCCACCAGTATGTTGTACCTTGCCCTGCAGAGTGGTTCGTTGTGAAGAAATTAGTTATCTTTTGCCTTTCTGAGGCTGATGCGTCGTCCCCCCTGCATCAGTGTCCAAAGCACTCTGCACTTTCCATCTTGGCAGAGGGAGGAGGCTTCAGCATAAAAGCACAGCTGGCAAGTGAGGACCTAACACTTGTTTTCCCCTCTGCCAACATAGGAAAAAGACCTCAACATGGTGGAGCACAGTCGCTGGCTGTCTCTCTGTGGGGAGCCCCTTGTTTTTCCGCTCAGGGGCACAGGAATTTGGAGAACCGGGGTGGTGGAAACTGGTTCATAATAAGCCCCCAACAATGAAACCTGAAGGAGAAAAGCTGTCTGCATCTGCACTAAAGGCAAAAGGTAACTCTTTCCCTGATGGTGTGCAGCTTTCTAGCTGGGCAAGAGCTGGCTGAGCTGGAATACATGATAAAAGTGTACTTAAAATCATGGTTTTGTGTGCCTGGACAGTTTCTTAGTTTTGCTCTGATGCAATGGTTGACTTAAGGAGACTACAGCGCATAACTGTAGTGTGAGAAGCCTATTCTATTTTATACCTTTTTGCAGTGAGCTAACTGATTTAAATGCTTTTGAGGTTTGTGTAAGGTTGGGTTTTATTTAACTGAAAACTACAATTTCTCTGCTTCTCTTTACCCCAGGGAGGGGTTTTTTTATCTTTTGTCACTAGATGCAAATTGCCTTCCGTGCAGAGGAGCAAGACTGGGGCTTTAATGAGGTTTTAGTGGTACATTGGCTTTGTGCTACATGTCCCAGAAAGAATTTATTGTATAAACTGAAAATACATATAAGGCTTGTAGTCAGTGTGTTTTTCTGAAGGTATAGTATGTATCCAGTGACTGCAGGAGCTCAGTGTCTATAAGCAGGCTACTTCTTTAGCAGCTTCAAAGCCACCTCTGGACCCCATCATTACTGTGGAAGGACTCAGGAAGCGAGTAAGCCGTAATCCAGTTGAATCAGCCATGGAGCTGAAGGAGAAGAGATCTCGCACTCAGGAAGCCAAGGATATTCGAAGAGCCCAAAAGGAGGCAGCCGGCTTCCTGGACCGGAGTACTTCCTCCACTCCTGTTAAATTCACCAGTCGAGGCCGTCGTCCCGATATTGTCCTTGAGAAAGGAGAGGTGATTGACTTCTCCTCCTTGAGCTCATCAGATCGCACTCCTCTGACAAGCCCTTCTCCTTCCCCATCTCTGGACTTCTCTGCTCCTGGCACTCCGGCCTCGCATTCAGCTACTCCTAGCCTTCTCTCAGAAGCAGATCTCATCCCAGATGTCATGCCACCACAGGCTCTGTTTCATGGTAAGAGACCCCATGGGTTTTATTTGATAATTAGCCACACCTAGCTGTCTAGGACGATGTTAAGAAAAAAAACTCAGTCAGCTGCAGGATCTTTCCGAGATAAGATGGAAAGTAACGGGTGTTACTCTGTTTGTCTCAGTTGCATGCAGGTCTTGATTAGTTTTCCACGGTTGTATTATGCCAGCTTCTAAGGCCAGAAGAAACCACCATTATTGTCTTCTGAGGGATCCTAAACAGCAGGTAGAAGAATTCACCTAGCAACTGCTGCACCTCTCAGCATAAGCATTTCAGTGCAACACAGATTGCTCTGTTAGATAGCAACTCTAATTTTGTCTTGAATATTTTTAAATGGGTGAAATTTTATTCTTGTGGTAATGTTCCAGTAGTTTTGTAAGTTTGAACATCCCTATGAAGAGATTCTAAAATTTGGTCAGGCTGCAAAGCAGTGAGGCAGACTGAATGCTGTTAGTTCCTTAAGGAGCCAGACCTCAGTATGACTGGTAGGGAAAAAAAGCACTTTCTGATGGAAGGAAGAATAGTCAGGTTCTGTAGGGGGATAAAGCCTGTGCTTCTGTGAGTCCCACTTGTTCCCCCAGATTAAACAGAACTTCTCCAGGGTATGTTAGATGAAGATACAGATCTGTCAGAGCATAAGCTTGCAGCTCAGGAGTGCTGTGTTTTCAGATGCCAAACTGCAAGACACCTTAGGAGCAGGATTGATTCTATGTTCTGAAATCAGACTCCTTTACAGTGTCTCCTGTCCAGAAGTATATAGAAAATGGAGTGTGCTGGGTAAACACCCATTGTTTCTCCTTGGCAGTAAAGTTCTGTGACAACCCTTTTTGAACTGGGGCTTTGATGTTTAATTTTTTTATTTTTATTGTTTTCCTGTATTATTTTGATCTGTTGAACAGATGATGAGGAGATGGAAGGAGATGGAGTCATAGACCCAGGAATAGAGTATGTGCCCCCCCCCAGTGGGACAGCTGGTGCTGGCACTGTGATAGCAAGTAGAAAAAAAGTGAAGACAGCTGAGCAGATCAAACAAGAGGTGGAGAGTGAAGAAGAAAAAACAGAAAGGATGGAAGGTGACAGTGAAGATCCTGAAGAGTCAAACTCATCGCTACAGGTGAGGGCACGAGACAAGAGGAAGCCACAGCTGGAGAGGGATGCCAAACCCAGAGCTCCCAAGCATACCTCTGTTAGCATCTATGAGGAAAAGCTGCTGCTGAAGAGGCTGGAAGCCTGTCCCAATGCCATGAGTATGACCCCAGAGGCCCGGAGACTAAGGCGCAAGCTGATAGTCAGGCAGGCCAAGAGGGAAAGAGGACTGCCACTCTTTGACTTGGACCAGGTTGTGAATGCTGCACTGCTCTTGGTTGATGGGATTTATGGAGCCAAAGAAGGAAGTGTTTCCAGGTCCCCAGTAGGGCAAGCAACATACAGAACTACTAGCCAGGACTTCAGGATCTTGGATAGATACCAGGTGAGTGTTTCCAAATGTGAGTGAGTTTTTTGGCATTGGTTATTTTAGAGCTTTTGCTGCAGGCAGTGGTGTCACCTTGGGGTTATCTGACTCCCAAAGTGAAAAGGATTATGTGAGTAAGACTCAGTTTGACTTGGGGCTGTGTCCCCACCAGTGTTTTCACAAGCCCCTGTTCTTCTTGGCACACGTTCATACAGCACAGCTGTCTATCAGTCTCAGCATGACAAATGTCTATATATTTGTACTCCAGCCCTGCCCAAACACCTCAGGAGGCCTAGAAGTACCCGAACAGGCAGCTACTCTTTCATGCTCTGTAGGAGGGAGATGACTTGCAGTGCTTCTGAGTGATGTGTGCAGCTGGATTTTGGTTTTGTGCGAATGGTTTGGGCAATAAATCTGGGAGTGTACAGCAGAGTCCTCCGAGTGGGACCGTCATGCTATGGGTCCCATCCTGTCACATTGAAAGGCCCTTATTCTCCATCTGTTGATTCCCCTGGTTAAGTCATTGACTAATCTCCCTGAAATGTTCTGCACTGTTTTGTACACATAGACAATGCTGCCTGCCATGAAGGGATATCGACAGCAGACAACGAAGTTTCTATATCGACTGGTAGGCTCAGAAGATCTGCTGACAGACCACAGTATTGTCAGTCCTTACACATCCCGTGTCCTGAAACCTTACATCAGGTACAGGTGGTCAGAGGTTGAATTTGCTCTTGGCTTGTGAACCGACAGCCCACGGAGAGGACACCTTTCTTGGGCAGTGCTCCTCACTCATCCCTGAAGTACAACCCAGTATACTATGGTAACCCTGAGAGGATAGTGTTTTATTTATCTGAGTAGTTAAGCTGGCTCTGCATTGGGAAGGGGAATCTCCAAGAGAGGGCAGGGCAGAGAGGGAATCAGAGCAGTCATTTGCTGCAAGTTGCACCTGCTCTTGGGTCAGAACTGTGATTTCCTTGCTCCTGCTGTAAGGAGAGGCTGGCCTGGTGTGCTGTGGACCCAGGAGGTATCCTGGCTTCTAGCACTGGGCTGGTTTTGCTGAGCTGGGTGCTATTTTACCACATGAATGGAAGACTCTGGTCTTTTGTTCCAAGTTGCACATGTCAGAAAATATTTCATGGGCAGTACCCATTCAGCCGCAGTGGCAGTTATTGTTACTCACCCACTTTTTGTGTTTGCTTTTGATGTTACTGGCAGGCGTGATTATGAGACAAAGCCCCCAAAACTCAGGCTGCTGGCAGAAATCCGGGCGTATCCACACAGGAATGATCTCAACTGGAAGGCTGAGCCAGAAGCACCCATTGATTACTGCTATGTTCGCCCTAATCACATTCCCACTATAAACTCCATGTGCCATGAATTCTTCTGGCCGGGTAAGATTCCTTCAGTGCTTGGTTTTCTAGAAAGGAAGTGGGTTTTTTTAAATAATAATAATAAAAAAAAATACTCTTGAGCCAAATCTTTCTTTATTTGGAGTCTGGCTGGGTTCTTAGAAAACCATTATTGGATGTCATAGGAATGCAGCTGAGAAGGAGACATGGGTTTGGTGTCTTTCTCTTTTGAGATCATTTAGAACGAGGCAATTAGGCCCTAATTAGCACAGTGCTTAAGGAAACAAGTTGTTTTGGGTAAGACCACTGATGCCCATAGGAGTAGTCAGTTACTGAAATTCAACATCCAGTGAAACGTTTTGCAGAATCACGGGCTGAAGTGAACAATTTTATACCAGAGATCTGCTGCTCTTTAGCTTCATGAGAACGTTTCCTAGCAGCCATAGGCTGGATATATTGGAGTGAAGTTTGGGAATTGCATTTACATATGCAGGCTTCGCACTGGGATATCCTTTGCTTTTTCAAGCCTCAATATTTGCAAGGTATGGGAATGCTCTGGTATCGTTTTTTTAACATGTCATAGGCTCTTTGGAACGGAGGCTGCCCTGTATGAGGAAAGCTCTGAGGCTGTAGTCTTTAGTCCTTCTGAAATAATAATAACGATGTTCATCTACTGCATGGATCAGCTTCTGATCAGCAGAGTAATTTAGAAAAGCCTAATACAAACAGTACACGCCTTTATTCCAAGTAACTGTTTGCTTTACGTTTTGATTTGCAGATAGTGATTCATCAGGGTTTGTAGTTCAGCAGTGCTTCAGCAGTCAGAGTTGGAGCTCTTTGTGCTACTCATTGCCCACATCGTACAATTCAGAGGGAGATAACGTGACGTATCTTCCCTTTCACAAGCTGTTTTGGAGTCAGGAGAGACACTTGCAACTCCAACAGAAGCTGAACCCCTTTGTCATAGTCTGTCCTCTTCTGATAATGCATTTGAAGTTCTAGCCAAGTTGGGTGGCACCTTCATTAAGTTCATCAGGACTCACCCTGTTTTATTTAACATAAGGAGCATGGGTGTGTTCCACCCGACTGAACTGTTAAATCAGAAAGCTGCCATTCCCATTGGTCTCCAAACAGGAATCAAATACTCTTCCATGGTGTAAATTTTTTAGGGTTTTTTTTTTTCTTTTTTTTTTTTTTAACCTTGGTTCTGTTTTAGCAGAAGAGGTAAGTGAGGAGGTGATACTTCAGGAGAAAAAACACAGTGTCTTTGTGGATGCAAAGGGTTCAGCTTTGCAGCCAGCTGGTACAGCTGCGGAGGGGGTGGGATATGCGGCTGGGAGAGCATCATTAAGCTTGTGCTGTTGAGAGAAATAGCTAAGTTTAGGCATTCGAAGCATGTGTGCTTGGGGGATGCTCTCCTCAGTAAATGACATCTTAGGTGTGCTCAGTTGCTGTCTAATAGCAATGCTCTCGTTGACTGAATTCTTAAGTTTGAGGCACTTCACCAGGTGGGGTGAGACCAGGCCTTAGTTATTCCGACTTTCCAGGTCTTTCCCGTCAGAGCTGCTCTTGTTTCTTACAAGGCAGAAAGAAGTTTGCAGGTAGTTACCGCAAATGAGCTGATGTGAAGCAAGATTCCCCCTTGTCTCTCACGGTATCTTGTGCCTTCATGCCCTAACGGGAAACATCTCCCAAGCAGACAAGTGGTAAACCATAGTGAGCTAAGCATCTTCCTACAGGAATAAGTGGGTGCCGAGGGGACGGCACCATTTCATAGATGCCAGTGTGCTCAGGGCAAGGTAGCGTTCCTGTGCAGACATGCTGTGAGGCACTTCACAGTCAATTGCAGCCTTGAGATAATTAACATGGTTCCCCATTGCCAATCGATTCCTCCCACGTCTTACTCCACCCAGCTTACTCTCGAGCAAGAAAATAATTCACCCGCTTATTTGTGCCCGGTGCCTTATGAAGTCTTGCATCTCATCAAGAGTGATAAATGTTACTGGAAAACATGTGCTGCTGTTTTGTTATCCCACGTTCCAAATATATCTGCAATTGCCAGCTTGAGGCTGAAACTAATGCTCGTGGTGCAGCTCCGCTATGTCTTGTACCTCATTTAGGGCCTGTCCACAAAGATTACCAAGCAGTCTTCTGTGCCTTGAACTGCACTGCTTGGCCCTAACATGCTGCGTGGATGCTCTTAGGCTGCAGCAGCAATGGGATTAGGCAAGCGAACAAAGCCCATTTTAGGAGTCACCAGCTTCAGGCGTTTTTGTCCAGCCTCTGACTCGCAGAAGCACCGCTGCCCAAGAGGCTGCTTCACACCCCAGATTAGGGAATTTGCACGCTGAAAGCAAATGTTTTGATAGCATTGAAAGCTGTGGTTGGGTTCACAGTGCAGTTTCACAAACAGCTGAGTATGTGCAAGAGGAAGCAGGAGGAGCTCAAGGCCAGGTGGAGAAAGGAGATAGGAACCGTAGGCAGGTAATGCTACCAGAACTGAAGCCCAGTTTCACAGCTGCTGCTTCTGGGGAGAGTTTGTGGGAAGAACAGGGTGGTTCACCCTGTGTGCAGGGCTGATACACTCTGAACTGCGCCCCATTGCCTCTCTGCAGGCAGGTCCTCAGCATTTGCCGACGGGAAGAGGAGTGGTGTACGCCAGCCTGGCGCTGGCCCTGGCCCGGCCCAAGGTGAAATGAAGAAGCAAACCGTTATCCATTAACATTACTGGAGCCCTTGGAAGCCCCAGGGCAAGGGGCACAAACTTAGTAGGACCCAATCCAGCAAACATTTGCACATGCAGATATCTTTATCCACATGCATATTTAGAACTGGGTCCTTAGCAGAGTCTGCTGATGTGGCTCAGGATACAAATAAAGGAAACCGTTAGTTGGGTGCTGAGATTGTGATTATATATATTTTAATTTTTATTTTAAACCATCGTGGTTTAGAGAACGTGCTTTTTGAGTTTTAGTTTAATTCTTGGGTCATTTGAGAGGAAATCGGCTTTGTTACTTTCTTCATGCAAGAATCCCCACTAGTAAGCAGATCTTGTTTTGTCTGTTTTGTTGAAGAATCTCTTGATATCAGAGCTTTGAAATAAAGATAAAAGGAAGTGATAAACTGGGTGTTTATAAAAGGCCTTAAACCCCTTAATGTCTGTGCAAGTGTGACAGTTTTCTTTTGGTTTCCAATGCTTTCAACTGCTGTTTGTCTCTTTTTTTTTTTTTTTTCCATAGGAATTGATTTGTCAGAATGCCTGCAGTATCCAGACTTCAGTGTTGTTGTCCTTTACAAAAAAGTTATCATTGCCTTTGGCTTTATGGTGCCAGACGTGAAATACAATGAAGCTTACATCTCATTCCTGTTAGTCCACCCTGAGTGGAGAAGAGCTGGGATTGCAACTTTCATGATTTACCATCTTATCCAGGTAATGAAAAAAGAATCCCACGTCCCTTTTTGTGTGTACATGTGCAAATAGTAAAAAGTAAGTAGCGTTGTGCTCCTCCTTTCTGTTTCTTTCTCTTTACCCTTTGCTTATGCGGCTGCAGTCAGCAGCCTGTGTGAATATTTAGGGGGTGGAAATTGCCTCAAAAGCAGAAATGCTTTTAGAAGAATATTTAGAAGAATAACGATACTGGTCTGATCCTCAGAATTAGTGAGATGCTGTAGACTTAGGCTGTCTTGGGCTTAACTTTGTGTCCTTTGGGAGTCAGTAGTTCCCGGAACAGTAATACTGTAAATTTGGGGTTTAAAGGAGAAAATGAGATGATAATGGGGAGATTCAGTAAGTCTATATTGCAGCTTTTCTTTGTTTATTCTGTGACCAGGGCCATTGCATTAAATCACTTACTGATCTTAATCATTCTGTTTCACTTTTAATACTCTGGTTCAAATCCAGCTGAATTGAAGATAAAGAGTAAGTGCTTGCAACCTCATTCAGATTTGTTCAAACTATCTTGTACTGGGCTTTGTTCCACGGGGACACTTGGGAAAATTAATCTGAGCTAACTAAATGGGTGATATTAAAGGAGTTAAACTTCATTAAATCTCTGAATGAATACTGCTATTCAGGTGGTCTTCATTCCATTCACTTTCTTGAATTAAACTGCAGGAAAGCCAGCTTAATTTTGAGTAAGGATGCAGACAGATGTCTTTTTCAGAGCCCAACTGTGCCTCTTCAGGGCCCACGGTTTTACCACTCCCCGAACTCTCTTGGCGGAACTGCTGATATGAAACGTTCCTTAACTTGTTTTAGTCAAGATGAGCTGCACCAGCAAAAACTCGCCATTGAAACTCTGTTTCCTCATGCTCATTTGGCTGAAGAGAGGTGGGGAGTGCTGGCAGAGCCTTGGGAACAGTGATCTGTACCATGTAGAAGCAGTTTCCACCGAGGTTAGCTTCTCTGGGCCACCCAAGGGTAACTCTTCTACCTACTCTTCTTGTAGCTCTCTGCAGTGTCCACCTCTCTCTACTCTATGGGTTGACACAGGCCATGAAGCAATCTACTTTAAATTCACCCCTCACATTTATTGAGCATCTCTGTCTAAAGTGTTTAAGTAAATTGCCCTCAACCATAGCCTGCTGACGTGGGATGTCAACACCTAGTGAGAACGGGCACAAGTGAATGAACCAAGGTTTGTAGGGATCCAGCAGTTGGAGACTCGGGTCTCCCCAGCAGAGCTGGGATGTGTTGGCAAGTCGGCTACAGAAAATGATCACAGCTTTTTGCAGGATGTATCACAGCCAGTTAACCAAATTCTCCTTGCAGGTAGACTAGCGTAAAGTTATCATGTTGAAGAAAGCCAGGCATGTTTGAGGCTGGTTAGGTTCACTAGCAGTGAGAGAGAGGGGTATGTTTAGTTCCCATAGGGTTTATTTTTCCATTGCTGCCTATTTGTTGGTTGTAGAAGGCATTTGGTCATGTAGGAAAAGAAATGGTGGTTGTGACCTTCTGTTGTTCCTCAATCACTAGACTGTATGTGCTGCTTTGCAGCCTCCTTGGGCTGACACTGGGGTCTGCTCTCTGTAGTTAGAGCCACTTTCATACATTGTTTGGATTAAGGGTAATTCTCTCTCTCTCGGATCAGTGTGATGAGTTTGAAGGTGAATTCATGGGAACAGCATAATCTAACAGAAAATGATGCCTTCATGATGGGTTTGTTGTGAGAAGTGACCCTCTAACACATCCAGCTCAGAGGACCAAACTGCATCATCGTAATGATCTCATTCCAACTTCCTTTCTTCCCCAAAATGACTCCTGATTATATATATTTTCCCCCCTCCCTCCCTGAGAGCTTTCCCTTTGAACAGTCTACCTTGGAAATTTCATAAAGGGTGTTACTGTTCCAACTTAGAGTCACAGTATGTTTGATAGCATTCTGTCTCTATTGAAACGCTAGATGAAAGCACGAAAAAATTATTTTATATCCACTGGTTAGAATAATCTGGGATCTTTAAGGTAATTTCAACTATGCCATTGCTGTCTGAACTGAAGTTCCTGCCTTCTCAGGAGGCGAGTGCTGTGCCCTAAAGGATGGGAGAGGAGATGGGTGGGATAGACAGGAATTCCAGCGTGACAGCCCAGAGGTGCACAGGAACTGCCAGTCCCAGAGAGCTCAGCTCTGTTTGCTGACTGGGAGGAGCGTGGCGCCTGATCCCCTGGCATGTTTTGTGTTTTCTTCAGGCCATTGTTAATAAGTATTTGAGATCGGTGCTGTACATCAAGATTATTTTTAATTAACAATTACTTAGCAGTTAGCAATGGAAAACTGACAAATTATAATCCAAAACCTGCTTTCATTGTCAGAGAGTCCGCATTTCCCAAAAACAAAAGGCCCAGAGGAACAGCAGCGTTCCCTTCGCCTTTCAGCTGTTGCTATGTGTGGTAACTTCTGTGTCAAGGCCTGCGATTTTTCTCATATTTCCTCAGTAACTTGAATACCTGAACTGATGAGTCTCTTCACCTCCGCATTCCCCCAGAGGCTGTCTCATTCTCTTGCCGTAATTCTCTTTTCTTCTCCCCCCACCCCCCCTTGGCAGACCTGCATGGGCAAAGACGTAACCCTTCACGTCTCTGCAAGCAACCCTGCTATGCTGCTCTACCAAAAGTTTGGATTTAAGACTGAAGAATACATTTTGGATTTTTATGACAAATACTATCCCTTGGACAGCAAGGAGTGCAAGCACGCGTTCTTTCTCAGGCTGCGCCGTTGATTTCTCTGAGCTGCCTGGGGGGGTCTGCAAAGAAGCCCAGTCTGTCAAGCAAAGAACTACCATGGCTTTTAGTGGAGGACATTGGCTGCCTCGCGAGAGCTGGAAGACACCGATGCCTTTATCCCTGGGACTTCGAATGTCAACAGTGCTATGTTGTGTGCTGAAACTGCAGTCCAGGAGGATTGATTCCTATGCTTCAAGGGCAGAGGCCTGGAAATGCTAATGGGGACGTGCTGAAACCACTGGAAAACTGAAATTCTTTACAGGGAGTTTTCCTGCCACTATTACTTTGAAGAACCTCATTGACAAACAAAAAAACCCCATCCCAAACAAAACAAAAAAACCTTATCTCTTCAGAGGGGTCTCATGGATTTCAAATATTGAAACCTGTCCAAAAAAAAGTCACAGGTTTGTGGTTTGTTTGTTTCTGTTTTTGTTGATGGGAACTGACCATCTAAACTTAAATCATCCACAATGTTTCTGTGATTTGGTTGCTCTGTTAGGAACCTTGTTTTGAATCTGCAGGGAAATAAGATATTGGAGCATCTAGCTGGATGCTCACTTTAGGAAAACTCTACACATGCGAAAACAGCAGTACTGGAACCATGAACCAGGAATAATGAAGACGGCGCGAACTCGTGCTGCCACGTGCAAGGCTCAGAGAAGACGTCTGTCTTCTGCTCCTTTCCTACTGCCTTCCTTTCCCCTTGTTGACCCTGTGCTCAATGTGAAGTTCTTGTAGTGCACAGTGTTTTGTGTTCAGGAACAAGATGTCAAGCGGGTTTGTATCTGGGTGAGGTAGGATGCAACAGCTGCCAAATCAGCTCTTTTTAATCTTACAACTGATCTGCCAGTTGTTCATACTGCGGATCAGCCCTTTGGGCACACCTCTTAACCACAGAGCCAGCCTTGCAGTCTCCAGTAGCCACCTTCTCCTGCTACCGATGTTCTGGCTAGAAGAAACCCAGAACAACAGTCAGTGGTGACGTTTGAAATGCAGGCTTTGGTTTGTAGAAGCAATCTGTTTGCAGCTTGGAGGGAGAAAAGGGTAGGGGTGGGCCAGCTCCAGTTATTGGAAGCATCTAGGCTGTGATTTCATAGCTCTAAGTGTAAGTTGAGAGGAAAGCAAATAATAAATAAAAATAACTAAGAAGTAAAAAAAAAAAAAAATAAAAAAAAATACAACCCCCCCAACCAGTTTCTCGTGTAGCGGGGTCTAGTCCTTTTACACAGTTTAGCAGCCTCCCTCTCTCCCTGACTTTTATTGCAGATGAACAGTAAGGTGGCGATTTACTCTGCTGCCTGACTGAAGGTCAGGCCGTGCATTCTTAGATATGAATCACATCCACTCTGTGGGGCTTGATGTGAAAGGAACAACAGAAACCTACACAACAACTCTTGACTTCTTTGTTCTTAATCCACTGTGTGTACCTGTTGGGTACCTGGCTGTAGTAGTAGTTGCCTTAACAGACTCTTCATTTTGGTAACAGCAGAGAGAGACGTGCACAAAGTATGTTTTTGTGAGTCAATTTACATTGTCAACAAAACCAGTGTTAGTGTGAGGGGGGGGGAAAAAGAACCCCTTCAAGCGTTGTGTGCTCTAACACCCATGCACATTTCTGCCTGCTTTATGTCGGTGTGGAATTTTTGATGTTACTGATGTTACGAGTTAGCTGTAGTTGGAAATAAAAAAATATCTGTCTTTATGAATGGAATTAAAGCCCTTCCCTTGGAAAAGCCTATCTGTAGTCATGTTGTTTGTTAAGCTGCCTCTCCATCATCTTATTTCATTGAAATCTAGCAAAATCAAGTACAGCCACTAGAGGCTGCAGAGCGTGGGGGTGGAGGGCAGTGGAGCGAGGCAAGAAACTCCTTATTTCTCTACTGGGTAGCCACACAGAAGCCACACCGGTGCAGGCCCTAGCAGTCTCTGTCCTTGCCAGCCTCAAATAGAAGATAAAAGATATCGTGAAGAAAAGGACCAGTTGTGCATCATGTTCTCAAAGGTGGCCACGGAGATTTTGAGGAGCTTCTTGTTCTGTGCTTATGCTGCTGTGGCTTTGTCCCTCGGAGGGAGGATGCCAAGTGAAGAAGGGGTTAGAAGAGCCCTGGGCTTCCTGGTGTGCTGCAGACAGCTTCTTTTAAACATTTACCCCCAGATCCTCAAAAACAACAGTGATTAAGCACCTTTGAGCCCTTGCACCTCAGCCACTTTGAATCTGTCTGTTGCCTGGCTAAGTAGAAATACCAACATTTTCCTTCTTCAGGCAGGCTGGTAAGAATTAACTTGGTAAAGGTTACAGGGGATGGAGATGGGCAATATGTTGCTGATACGCAGGCTCCAGAAACATGAAATCACTTTGTGACTTTACAGGTCTGACAGTATTTCTGTGGACGTGGCTCATTTCTTGCTAATTTGCCTGTATTTCTGAGAAAATCCGCCAGTTAATGGCTACACCTACTCTATCCCCTGCTCCCAGGACTGTAGGCTTAAGTTTTGATCCCTTGGTGTTATCTTATGTGCTTTTGTGAACACTACACCCTGTTCCTCAGTTCTGCCTGTGAAAATGTGGCACACCTTTGAACTGTTTACCATGAGATCCTTCCCTGTTGATCCTAATGGCTTTGGTAGGTGCAAGCAGGGCTGGTTGAGATTCACTTTGCTGATGAGCTGAGCAAAGATGAATAGCCATGACCCAAGAAGACCTTCCTGACTTGCAGAGGGATCCCAGCAAAGGACACTGGTGAAGACTGCAGTGCCTCTGTGTTACTCTTCTTGGCAACTCGCGCTTTCTGTGAGAGACAGTTTCTTTTACTTGCTATAGGGGTAAGCAGAGGGCACGGAGGCACCTTTTGGTGAGCAGGAATTCATCAAAGTCTTCTGAGGACAGGTGGTTGAAGCCAGCCCTCTAACAGGCGACAAATCTCTTCAGATGTGCAATCTGATCAGGGCTGGCAGCCCTGGGGAAACGTGCCAGGGTTGGCAGGGAACTCTCCCTGTCCTCACTAGGTCAGCACCAGAAAGAGGCAGCCTTTAAAGTAGCCGTAAAATAGCTGCTGCAGCTCCATCTCTCTTTTGTGACTGTACAGGGACCCTGTCCAGCCTCCTCTCATGAGAACATTTACTCCCTAAAATGTTGAGTAATGAGAAGCTCGAATGGCTTTTAAACTTAACAGCTTAAAGCCACTGCTTGAGTGGTCATGTACAGCTGGCCTTCTCTGCAAGGGATGAGGCTCTTCCAAGGCACATGATGAAACAAACTGCATGTTCTTAGCCCTCTGCTTCCCTCCTCTTTGTGCCTCCAAGACATGATGAGTTATGTTCACGTCATTAAAAAGCCACCATCCACCCTGGTTAATGACACCATTACTCCACGCTGCGCAGTGACTGCAGCAGTGATTGAAGTGGCCAAACACAGCTGAGTTTAACAGAACAAAGTTTTCCTGAGGATAAAGGTGGAGCCTCGACCTTTCCTAGTAGGGCGGCAAAGCCCAAACTTTTCCACATGCTTGGTTGAGCTTTGATACTTCACAACCAGGAGGCTGCCCACTCTGGCCAACTTATCATGCCCATTGATCTACAGCTGCTAAGATGGGCGCGTGCTGGGATCATTCAGTATCTATCATTAGTCAGTAATTTTGTATGTGTAATGCTTCACTTTGAAAGAGAAGTCTCTTTCCTGAGAGTCCTAATGTTGCACACGTGTGCTGAATGCTTCTTTTCAGGTTTTGGATCCAGTCTGAGGCAAGAAGCAAAAGTCTTCTTGGTCCATTTCTTGCCATCGATGGTGTGAGGATGCGCTTCTTTGCAGACCCACCTTCTTGTGGTGATAAACTCTTAGTGAGTGGTTCAGCTAAGCACCTTTATCCCTTGTCTCTGCTTTGCTTACACCAGCTTGTTCCAGGAGATAATTTGGTCCACGGGGCTGCTTCCCTCTAGCCCTTGCAGGTTTTTGTTTGCTTGTTTGTGTTTTGATTTGTTTGTTTGTTTTTGTGGGTATTTTTTGTTTGGTTGGTTTGTTTTTCTGGAGAAAACTTCCTCTGAGCAAACGCTTAAGACAGTGCAGGAAAATGAGACCCAGCCGCTGTGATGCGTGAGCAGCCGGTTCTTTCCCGCGAAACAGTTGCCCCCTGCCCCCGGGGCAGCGAGCCAGAGGGCCGGGTCCCGCTGCCTTCTCCGGGAAGGCAGCGTTAGTCGGGCGGGGACAGCGAGTTCAGCTGCTCCCGCTGCCTGCGGGCGGGAAAGGGCGGCAGCCCGCGGAACGAATCAATCGGTGGTCGCTGCCACAGAGCCCCGGGAGCATCTCTGGGGCGGTCTTGCCTCTCCACGGCCCTCGCTGTGCTTCTCCGCCAGTTCTGGCAGCACAGGAACCCGTAGCACACTTTTAGTGGTGTGATTTTTTTTAATTTTTTCTTAAGGTAAAACTGTCAAATTTGTTCTGCTTCCCCTTGGATTTGTGATGGAGGCTTAAAGAAAAAAAAAAAGTATACTTTTTCCTGCTGGCTCTCGCCGTATCTCGGGCTCCTCAGGAATTACCGGGGTACTTCTTGCCTTCCCTTCCTGCGCTGCTGCGAGGGCTGTGCCCGGCCAGAGCCCCTTCGTGCGGGGTGGCGGGGCTCCGCCCCCCTTCGCAGGGTTGGCGGACAGGGGAGCCCGGGGACGCCGAGAGCACGGCTCGCCCATCACACCGTTTGGGCTGAGCGCGGTGCGAGACGCTACTCCAGCCCCGTGTCTCTGCTGGCGGGTCCTGCCCCCACCCAGCCAGAGTCCCGCCCGCCGGGGCCTCCCAGAAGCGCCGGCTCCCGGGAGGCGGTGGGACTACAGCTCCCGGCGGCCCCTGCGGTCGCCCTGTTCCCGCCCTGCCCCGCGCGCCCAACCGCCGCCGTTCAAACCGAGCTATGGCGTCCGGCGCTGAGATGGTGTTGCCCGAGGAATGGCGGCTTTATTTTGTTCCCACCCGTGCTGCCACCTTCCGCAACTGGCCCTTCACCGAGGACTGCGCCTGTACGCCCGAGCGGGTGAGACCGGCGGGGGAGCGGAGTCTCGGAGGGGCAGGGCCGGGGCCTGGCGGGCCGGGGTGCGGTCGGTGCTGACGAGCCCTCTCACTCTCTCCCTGCCCGCAGATGGCGGCGGCGGGTTTCGTGCACTGCCCCAGCGAGAAT
>JAAGNO010013875.1:0-29683 GCA_033439905.1 Ceryle rudis | reverse complement strand
TCCTCTGCCCTCCCCTCTCCTCTCCTCTCCTCTCCTCTCCTCTCCTCTCCTCTCCTCTCCTCTCCTCTCCTCTCCTCTGATGTTAGCACACCACACTGGTGAGACAAGATTTGCAGGTATGAGGAGACCTCGATAGAGGAAGAAGGAGTTACCTTATGAGTTGTGCTGTCTTCAGGGTTTGTCTGCAGTTCAGCTCAAGGGAGAGAAAGGGCAGCTGGGCCATATTTTTGGCATTCAGTACCTCAGTTAGATTTAAATTCTAGTTTTGTATCCTAAATCCTTCAATGGATCTAGTCCTTCATCTTTTCCTTCAGCAGATCCCACTCTTAGAGCAAATACTTCCCTTTTCCCATGTTTTGTCTCTTTAGAGCAGGGTGGGATGTTCTACTGGTTTAGCAGTGTCTGGTTAAAAGTGGCCTAATTTTAGCAGTCTGGTGTAGCATTAAGGCAATACAAAACTATACCTAAAAGCTGTTCCTTGGCTTCTACAGTTTGAAACATATGTTTTCTGACATTTAATGATGGTTTGTTCACCCATACATCCCAACGAGTATAGACAGCTAGTTATATTCCAGTGTCAGTGAGTTTGAAATGAATGCAACTTGTTTTCCTGTGGGGAACGGAGACATACGTCGCTGAATTGAATTAATTATTAATCATATTATTTCCAAAGGGGTGGAGTGCAAGTGGAATAATAAAAAAAAATATATATTCTAAGAGAGCATAAAATATATATAGTTTAAAATAAAATTGTCTTTTTAAAATTTTGTGGGGTGTTATGGTTTAGGATGTATTTATTTATTTATTTATTTCTGCTTTGGTTCCTGTTAGAACTGCAAGTTAATTCTTCTAATGGCCTTCCATTGGCCCACGATATGAATCTGGACGATCTTAATTCCAGCTCCCAAGTACAGGGTGTCCTGTTATACAGCGAGCTGTAATTTGCATTTGAGCTGTATTTTCTGTTTCAGCAGAAGGGAACGATTTCTGGAGGACAGCAGCGTGGAGGGATTCCTTATGTATCATGTTTGAGGGAAAGACTTGCCATTGTCACCCAGGATGTTCTATAACTGTTCTGGAAAGGGATTCTGGTAGGGCTGTGGGCTCTGTCCAGGGTCAGCTTTAAGTCAGTGGAAAAACCCTGGTAATTTCATCAGGAACTGCATCAGGCCTTTATTAGATCAGGAAAGGTGTTTAGACCTCTGTAGCAGAACGTAGATGGACTTTAGACACTCAAACTTCAGCTGCATTCCAAACAATCTCTGCTGATCAGCCATCTCAACCTGCATCTGCCTTATCTCTGTAGGTGCCTCTCCGTTTGACCTGAGAGTTCAGTAGCTGCACGTGCTGTATGAGGTGAACAGAATATTTCAGCACAAATTTAACCTTGTTCAGCATCGTGGCTTACAGAGTTTCCATCCTTGGTGTCACTCAGGCTCAAAGTGTCCACAGTGCGTTTGGGAAGATTCAGTTACTTATGAACTGGGTTTTCTATGTACAGTACCCTCACAGAAACTGGGCTGGTGGATAACCTTCATGGTTCAGAAAGTGAAAGCAGAGTTAAAAGCTTCTAATCAAGGCGTTAACAGCAAGAAGATGAAAGGAGGAGAAAGGGATGGAAATCCTCACCTCCAGACCTTCAAGCACAAATCATGTATTTTACATTGCCATCGATGGATAAAAAAATTCCCCATCGTGGCAATCCTCTAATCCCACGGGACAAGGCTATTAGGGGATAATCCCAGGCTAAATTGCAGCCCTGTGCTTGAGCATTGGTTCTCCTAATGCTGTAGGATACAATTACAGAACAAGGCCTGGAAACCACAGCCTTTGTTCTGCCTTATTGCTTAATTGTTTAATGAAGTATTCACTTCATCTAAGTGAGTGCTTTGTAATTTTGTACTCGTGTGCAGCTGGCAGCAGCAACAGGCAAAGAACTGGCTTTTTTACAGAATAATTTGTTCTCTTGCTAAAAGAAGGTACCATTAAAGATATCAGGCTCCAATAGTAAATAATTTGGGAGATCTCCCTATATAAAAGGGAAATCTCACCCTTAAAAGTGAGGAATGAAAGCACATTTATTACAGCTTTTCACACCCCACACCCCCCCCCTTTTCCTCTTGATGCTGTGCAAAGACAGATGGAAGAGGGAGTGTGACAATTAGGACCAGATCTTGGCCTAACAGCTCAGTTTCTAAGGTCAGGCTGCTGCTATCATGTGCACCTCTACAACTGGGATGGGAGAGGCACTTCTGACTGCAACAAAAAAAGGTACATCAAAAAGGCTTATATCAAATGAGAGCAATATCCAGGCCCTTATTTAAGTGCAAAAAGAACATTTGAAAAGTTTATTTTAGAGTCAAGTGCTCAGAGACATCAGTTCCTAGCAGCTAGTGCTCAGCAGCTCTGTACCTCTCAGCATTTTGTGTGGTTTTGATCTTTTGAAGAGTTTATTTCTCTTTACAATTATAGAAGCAGCTTAAACAATTAGTTCTGGGCTTGGATATCATTTTTGGCTGGGGACGTAAGCTCTGGACACTGGATACCAGGAGGTTCGCAATGGGCTAGTGAGAGAATATGACCCTGGGAACAGGAGAAAAAGGTTTGACTGCTGGAGACTTTTTTGAGTTCCAGCCAGGCAGCGTCTCTTGCAAATACTAAATACTGAAGTAACATTTCCAGTCTTTAATATCAAGTTTTTATTTAATAGTGAGAAGCGTTTTGTGAATAACATCAGTACAAACAGAACAGGTGAGGTCACCCCTCCCTCTCTTGCCAGCCTCTTGGGAGTGTTTTGCTGGTTCTCCCAAGGAGGGTTGCTGCTGCTTCACTGGGACCACACTGCTGGAGGAAGACAGCAAAGAGAGAGGTAGTTTACAGCTAGTTCCCCTGTTTGCCACGCAGAATCTGCTATAGGTGCTGTTCTAGGGAAGTCTGTGGAGTATGGCTGATGGGAAGGAAACCATCACAGAGTGGCATTTCTCAACAGACAGTATGGTATAGGGTACCTGTACCTATATGGTAGGTACATCTTAATGCATCGTTCTTGGCTCTTTGGCTTGTGACTGTTCCATTTAAAGGCAAGTACATTGCAACCCTTTTGTTTGTCGGGACATTTTGTAACTTGTTTTCATAAAACTACCATTTTCAACATCATTTAACAAATCGTTAAGGGCCTTTTAATAAATTATAGTCATTAACCTTGCCTAAGGTAACGGCGGGTAGGATTTTAATTCAGGCAGTAAAGAGTCTGTCCTCTAGGTCTGAATGTTCAAGATCACAAGAGTGTCAGAGCCAACATCAATTCAAGGACCAACGGGAACAAAACTGGCTCACAGCCACCTTTTGTACCTTTACAGTGCTGACGGGCTCATGCCTGTGCCAGCGTGCAGAGGCTTCTCAGGCTACTTTTTGTCTCTGCTCACTCCAAGCTGCTGTTCTTTTGAGCTGTTCTTGCTACTGGAAGAGCTAAAGCATGGGAAGACCGGGGTTCCTTTGCCTTTAAGGACACACCTGCCAGCTTTTCCGTAGGGAGTTTCCTGCAGGTTTGACACAGAGGCAGGGGTCTGACTCATGGCCGCCGGAGACACCTCCTGGAAGAGCTGTAATGGAATAGCCACGGGGCAGTCGTGAATCAGTCCTGAGCAGACTCATTAGCACCTGATTTCTTAATGGCACCCCATATATACTTATGTTATCAGCTATTTTTGTACCCTCTATGCAACCAACGCCTTAACAGGAACTCTCTGTCCACATAAAAGAATGTTGGTTTGTTGGGGTTTGTTTCATCCATATGGAAATGCTTGCTTAAACTTTTGTTGAAACCTTGTAAGACATACGTTTTTAATTAAGAAAAAAAAAAAAACCAACCTTTTTCCCTAAACCCAACATTTCAGCTTCTTTGAAGAAATGATTTCAAAAAAGATTCAAAAATATTTCCTTAGCACAGTTTTGGCTTTAAAAACTGCCTTGCCAGGTCTGTTATTATAGCTGCTTATCACTCTGAGGTAACATTTGCTTTTTGTCTCAAAGTTTCAATTGCTTGCCTTTAGCACTCTTACTGTCGGTGGTAATTTCTGTGGTTACAGGTGGCCGTAGTCTGAAATGGCTTCTGCCTGAACCAGGTTAAGTCTCCACACTGAGGCAGAGAAGGATGAAAATTGGCAGAGTGGAAAACAGAACAGAGAGCACAGATCAGCTCTGGCTGAGCTGTGTGGAAGCACAACTGTGCAACAGGACCGAAGGCTGGCTGGTGGAAAAGACATTGAGTCACGACTGACGGGGGTGAATCTGGTCTGAACGGAGCCTTTGTAGTAAAAACTGATGAAGCAGTTAAATTACATCTTCCACTCAGTCTGCCGGCGAGAGTTGTCCAGAAGCTGCTGGTCACAAAGCTGATATAACCTCTACCCCACTACCACGAGCTCTTGGAGGTTTAGCCTGGGCTGGACCCCCGCTTGTCGCCTTGCGCGCTTATCGGTGTGCTTGTTGACCTAGCTGGGTTTGCTGCATTCCAGAGCTGGTCCTTGAATGTTGTTTATTTGAATTCCTCTGCAGCTTCAGCACGGCCCAGTATCCTGCCTCTGTTGATGTTTGAACTCGTAGGCTTCCCTCACCGCGTGGCTTTGAACAATGTAATTGCTCCCCATCCTTTTTCTATAGTATGGAAATTTAGGAAAGTCAGTTAATTCAGGCTGATAACCAGTGTTCCCTGAAATTCCAACTCTTATTAATGGTATCATTATGGGAGAGCACGCTTTCTTACTTCTGGTGAAGCCAAGCACAAAGCTGAACCTCAGATAAAGAGGCATCTGGCATTTGTATTCTGTAATATTTACAATCGTCTAATGATTACCTTTGCAGACTTCTGCGAAGTGTTCACCTGCCCCGAGGGATGGAATGACTCGTCAGGTTATCTGCATTACAATTGGAATATTGTTCCTGCTGGGAGAAGACTTGAGAGAATGTTTTTATTTTCCAGCAGCTCCTGCTGTGCCTTGACATTTACAGTCCGTGTGGACTAAAACTTCAGCAGTTTTCTTCTCTACCCAGCAGACTCTGGGCCAGCAGCATGACAAGCCCATTAGCTCATCATCAAGCTGTAAGTAGCACAGTTGATTAGTTTTTTTAATTCACTGCTTTTAGTGTGTCACAGAGAACCTTTTAGCTTCATTTACATGTGGGAAAACTGAGTCACGGAGAGAAGAGATAGTGTCACTTAATTCACCTCTTAAAGAGGGTGGAAGAGGTGACACTGGGATCCTGACTGGCTGAACGCTGTCTGGGAGACACATCCTCTGGATTGCTACCTATTCCTGAAAATCTGAAGCATGAAGACATGATTGTCACACTCCGCTCACCTCTTCTGCCTGGCTTGCTCACCCAGTCTCCTCTCCACTTGTTCCCTCCAGAACTTTTTGCCAATCTACACAAACCCACTTGGATCTAAAAACTCCCCAGGAATGCCAGAATAGTCCAGTTTTCCCAAACCGTGCTCTGCTGAGTGCTCCAGGTCCCCGAACAGATCTGTACTACTCACCGCTGTATTTCTTAAAGCAGAACAGACCCTGCTTTTGCTTCCTAGAATTGGTGCTGAGTCACCCATCTGGACTGTCGGATTGCAAGTGGTTCTGCAACGTAATCAGTGAGGATGCGAAGACAGGGGCTGCCGGGAAAGTGTGAGAAGAGTGTTAGACCCCTGACTTGCATGACTTCAGGAGCGCTTTCGCACACAGGCTGCTCAGGGAGCTGCCGGATTAGACCAAGGGCTCACTCCCTGGGAGCCGTCAGGAACAAAACCGACGTTGGCAGAACCGGCCTAACACACGAACCGGGAATTGTTTCAACATGTGAGTTGTTATTGCCCTCTGCCGACAGTTTGCTATGTAGCGCCGTCGCTTTCAAAGTGAAATCTTTTCTCTTGTAGCGCAAACAAGGATTTCTGAGCATCTGCATTAAACTGAAGATATTTTTGGGGGTTATTGCTTGATTTTTTTATGTCCTTACCCACCTTCGTAACTTAGATGCTGCACATCAATCATCTCAAAGATGAGACCAGTCTACGGTGCAAGGCACTGAGCATACACATAGTGAGTCAAGTTCCCCCGGGAGAGCTTGCGGTCTACAGAGACGACACAGATAAAGGACGGTGGGGGAAAAAAAGAAGAATGATCAGCCTCAATTTCCTTACAGGCTGCCGAGATACTGAAAGATCTAGCTGAGCCTACAAAAAGGCAGCTCAATTACCCTGCCTGGAAGCTGCAGTCAGATGAATTCAAAGCAGAAGTGAGCCACAAGGTCTGACTGCAAAGAAAATGGATCACACTGTTGGCATTTTCTGTTGTTGTTGTTGTTTTTTCTTTCTTTCTTATTTTCTTCACAAGGTTAGATGACTCCTTAGCTCAGTCAAAGCTGAAATTCAGCCAGATGCTGTATGGGGGGTAAGCAGGCCAGGAAGCAATGACCTATGATAAATAGGAGCTTGGAACTAGACAGGCACATTTCTGCCTCTGTCAGCTGGCCCAAGGTCATACGGGAGTTTTGTGAGGAAGCCAGGAGGTGAATCCAGTTGGGTTTTTTGGTTGGGTTTTTTTTTTGTTGTTGTTGTTGGGTTTTTTTTGTTTGTTTTGGTTTTTTTGTTGTTTTTATTGTTTGTCTGTTTGTTTGTTTTGTCCAGGGCTTTAAAACCTTTTTTCCTCATGTTTACATTTCAGAACTATCTAACAAATGGCTTATGGGAATGTACTTAAATATCATAGTGGTGAATGGGACGGAAAGTTCTAGATTTTAACAGCTTTTTTTTTTTTTTCTTAGCCTGTGAATTGCTACTGAACTCTTTACCAGGACTTGCTGTGGTAAATTTACTGTTTGGATTTGCTGGTTTGGTAGCTGTGAGTGCCAAATAAATTGGTGTTGTGTTTCAACCATCCAGTGCCTCAGCAAGATTTCAGGCTGTCCACGGAAGTGTTCCTGGACTGTCTGCTCTGAATAAATGTTCACGTGGAAAAAGACTAAAAGCTTACAGGAATATCCACAGACAGAAATCAAAAAGGACTATTATCTTTGACAACTTCCATTTTACCATACTGAGTAAGTACTTAGTAAGAACTAAGTGATTTTTTCATGGGCCTTGTAAAAGGATAAAAGTCAACTCTTCCTCCCAGACAAATGCTATTCCCCAGCTCAAGCAGCAGAGGCTTCTGATTTCAGCAGTTAAGACCAATTTCAGGAACAATAATAATAAGTAATAATATTAATAGTAACTTCAGGCTAATGAATAAGGGGCTGATTGTCCTTGAACGAATAGCCTTGCTCGTCCCAATGAAAAAGAGGTAAATTGGGTCACTTTTCCAGTCCTCTGCATGGGTCCTCTGGAGAGCACCTCAGTTATTTCCCCTGCAGGGCCTTCTTTCAGAGAACCTAATTCTCTCATTACCCTGCTCTTTCATCTGTTAGGTCTCTTTCATTTCTTTTCATTTCATACAGGTTTTGCATTAAAACCTGATGCTTTTCCCCACTCCAGTATTTAAGGCAGTGCTACCAGTTGTTAAAATGTGATATGTGGTAATTTGCAAAGGTTTCCAGATTTGTGTACTCATATAAGAATCCCAGCATTCATCAAAGAGAACCATCAAACCACCAAACAAACAAAAAAAGACCCAAGGAAAGAAAGAAAAAGAACCCAAACGTAATAGGAGTTCTGACTTCACAATAAGGGCTCAAAAAAAAAAAAAAAAAGCAAGAAAAAGCACACTAATTCTAAAACATTTTTTCACCTAATCTAGTGAGGTCTTGAAAGAGAAGAGAAACTAACTTAGAAGTAATTGCCATGTCTTTAATTATACGATGTCCTGACACTCAGAATAGAGATTTTGTTACAGGATTAACTCCCTTAAACAACAGATGATAAGGTTTTAATGGCATGAAGGGTATATTTCATTAAACAGGTACAAGAAACAGAATACTCATCGCTAGACTGAAGATGCTGTTAGGAGAATGACTTCATGTGTTCATTTGCTTTCTCCATTCCCCCATGTTCTATATACGTTTTACTAGTTCTTTACTGTGCCATTCCAGAAGCATCGCTCAGTGTCTATACTGAGAACGATCTCGGGCCAGGAAGTGGAGAAGACCAGAGCAGGAATATATCACATTATCCTTGATGTTGACAGGGCAGAACTGACAGAGAAAATATCTCTTATCTTTCAGAAAAATGATTTCATCCATTGTAATTGTTTACAGGAGGACAGGTCTGGAATAAAACAGGACTGCCACTCTGGGAGACCTAAAGCCTTCTCTGTCATCAGCAGCTGAGGCAGCCTCAATGTCAACATTTTCTTATTGCAGTTAATTTGTCCTTAAAAACTCCTTCAGAAAGCAGACCACAGTGGGAGCTTCCGTTCTCTTAGACACGACCCATTACATCAGACCTCACTGACATACGGCTCTAATGAGCCAAGTTGCAGATAGTGTAAGATGTTGCCATCCATACCTGATCTGCCTTTCCAGGAGGTGACTTTCCTTCAGCAGGCTTGGTGGATGAGGGCAATACCTACATCCATATTAAGTCTCACGAGTTAACTTGCACTGCCATGTTAAGTTAGTTTAAAGAGTTTATTATGTTTTGATCTAGGCTCCAGGAATGTTTCTTATTTTCAGTTAACTGCACAGTGTTACAAGTTTTGGTTTTGGCAGGCTGAAAACACCCTCCTGCCTAAGGAGGGAGAATTAAAGTCTCTTGTATTAAGTACCTATGAACAATAGCCATGAATCAAACCCATGAATCTGGCTTAAATTTTAGTATTAAAAATTCAGTTTCTTCTTTTATCATCTGCTTTTGTTTTCATTTTTTTTTCTCTATAACAAACAATCAATAAAATATACAAGAACTCTGTGATACTCCCATTATCATGACTCCAGGATACAAATATTGAAAATAAGTATTAACATTTTAAAAGTCATATCATGAAAATTACTACAGCTGGCCACATCAAAATGTAATGAATGCTTTTCCCCTTTCCTAATACACAATGGTATTAAGGGTACATTTCTACCATTTCCTTTCTATAAAAGCTCTGGGTTTGCAAAAATGATTCCTAATATTGACAGCAAGTGGCCAGGAGAGGGTAGGGCAGACAACAGAGAGTGAGAAAGGTATAGCTCTGATGCTTTCTTCCCTCCTCTGTGAGTGTGAAACAGGATGGGGATGCTTTACTCGGTGGCAACATCCAGAAGCACCACAATCGAGGTGCAATGCCAGTGAAATCAAGACAGATGGTTCCTACTCGTTGCAGTATGAGATTTGTCCCATAGCTTTAGGTCTTCATGGAAATTTAACCCTTTGTCTACTCTCCTTACTGCTCAGAGAAGGCAAACAGCATTTCCATGAGATTATTTAAATGTAGAATTATTAAAAAAAAATTTGCAGCTACAGAGATAGATGGGTTTTACATCAAATCTCTGCTCTTTGTAGCAACCCAATGTGTTATTGAGCAAGATAATGGTCAGAAAGAACATTGCCAGGCTCCTAATGAGAAACTGTTGACAGTAAAATTACCCTAACATTCATCAAAAAGCCAATAAATGTCAAGCATGGGGCCTTTGATGCGGTAGCTCGTAATTCCTGTTCAGAGCCTTTGCAGTCTCTTCAGGACATACAATCATCGTGCATTTCTGCTGATGTTACTGAAAACGTCGTTGCTGAAGGAGTACAGGGAGCGGGTGTCGTCACTCTGAATGCCACGGTTATGGTGCCACTGGCTCAATGTGAGACTTCAGGCAGAGGACAATTGGCCTCAGTTTCCCCACCTGCAATACAGGAATGACAATACAGGAATTACCCAGGGGCACTGCTGTGAAGGACACAAACTGCCACCCAAATGCTCAGAAATAGCGAGCTCGATGGTAAAAACTGTGATGCTAACTTTCGCCAATAAGTTAGTCATGTATTTTTAATGCAATGTCCAGGGTTTTTTTTGCCTTTGTAGTAGGTGTTTTCAAGCTCTCTCCTCCACAGCTACAGATTACTGCAAAGCAATGCAAAACTAATTCTTACCCAGCCTGCTGAACTGTGGGTTGGGTGGCCTTAAGAAAACCACATGAAGTTTATATAGAAGCTTATTTAAACTCCCATTCAGTTCTTCAGCTCTGTGGAACGTGGAAGGTATAAATAGCTTGCCCATCACCCGAATCCTCTGCTTAACTCCATGTTCAGCATATATCCCCCAAACGATGTGGAGAGGCAGGCTGTTGCCTGGCCCATGAATTAAAACCAACCTTGTGCGGAGCGTTACTCTCGCTGTCACTGCAGCCCAGCTTGTTTGTTTGCCGAGGGAGCCTGAAGCTATGTTGGGTGATGGTGATATCATCATATCCTCCAGATTTTGCCTAGGTATCTTTTCTCAAATTTCCAGGTCACGGCTCAAAGCCATTCTGCTGAGGCCTCTGTGGACTGTGAGGTCTGTGGCTGGATGGTTTATTACTTTCATACTGGCAAATTCCTCGCTTGTGTTTTCCCGACTGCTTTCCATTCCAGCTGTTCCAGTGTATATGAATAGAAAACGTCTCCCCGTCTGTCACTTGCAGTGATAAGCTGCATCCTAGAGGCTGTACACAGATGGAGTCAGACTGAGTTTACAGAGAGGGCTGAGTGTGTGCCACATGCTATTAGGGTCACTTGAAACTAGGCTAATTACCTGGCAGACATCTCTGCAAAGCAGGCTCTTTAATAAAAACGAATGGGGTGACAAGGGATGGACTCCTTGCTATTTTGGGACATACTCTCTCCTCAGGCAGCAGATAGCCACAGCGGTAAGGCTCCCAATTTATCATTTGGTTTGCTGTTTCTTGGCTGTAGAACTTAATTAACAATTCTGGAACCAGTCTGTTTTCCAGGAATAGCCTGTAAATCTGTTAAATTAAACAGTAAAGGCAGATGTAGGCACAAATAAAAATCCCGCACAAGCCAGAAATTAAAAATGATGTTGCTTTGTCAATCCACAGGGGCCAGTGCAGGAGTGTTCTAAAGCCTTCTGAAGCTTTTCTGTCTAGCGGTTCAAGCAAGAGGGAAATGTTCCTGTGGATGCCACCATTTCTGGAACTGGTGATTACTAATTGCATAATTACTTTATTACACGGACTAATACAAACAAATACCGTGAAACCTGAGTTAAAACATTAGTATTTTTTCTCTTCAGGATCTGAAAGCACAACACAAACATTCATCACACCTGTGAACTGGGCTGAAAAAGACCATGAGCCTAGAGAAGCAGCATTCGTAAGGATCTGAACTCAGTCATCCAGAGCATTGTGCCTCCCTAACTTCCATGGATCTGAACTGTGAGGAAGCTCGAGGCTTTGTGGCATTTGGTCTTTTACAGGGAAAGCCAAGGATAAGGTAACACACCTACCCTCTGCCTATCATATGAACAAGCAGCACCCATTTTTACAGTTAACTTCCCCTCCCATCCCCATTTTATCTTGCCACATTTCGCCTGTTCTTATCTTTACATAGCACTTCCATTTCTGTCAGTCTGCTCACAGTGAGTAACGCTAAGGACCCATATAGGTCTCTATAATATTAGTGCCTTACAAGGCCATTCAAATTTAATGAGTCCATGTGCAGGAACAAGAGGACCAGAGTTTGATCCTATTGCAGTATAACTATTTCAAATTAAGTAGTAATTCTTTTAAAATGTGTTGGGTTTTTGGTTTTTTTTTCCTTCCTTCAGAAATTATAGCTAGGAGTTGAGAATGCCAAACCTTGTGTAGATGGCAATCAATTGCAGAAGGAGAATTTCTAAATATCTCAAAGGACGTGCTCATCTGAAGTATCGCTCATGCTTTAAGATGGCCAGTGAAACTATTTTATTACTGCAGTTAGTTGGAAAGAGCACTATTCTGCAAAAATCAGATAATGTACTTCTTTCTAAAAGCCTGGAACAAAAGAGCCAGTAGAGATTTGCTGAGTAGTTGCAAGATAGCCATTAAATATAAATATTTTTAAAAACAATTTACTCTTTCCTAATGCTTTTAGAGTAGAACGTGGGAACAGAGTCTAAGTGCAGCATCTTACTGCATTAAAAAGGACACGATGAAGGTTACCGGCCTCCAGACTTTACCCTCCTATCTCTTAACTGCTCGTAGCAGTTGCTAACCTATGTCAACTATTTGAGTTCACATAAAACGTACCCTTCTTTCCTAATGGTAACAATACGAGTTTATATTTTTAGAGTAACTGTTCCCAATGGCCCACATTTTTCACATTCCTATAGAAACAAGCTATTTTTAATGGTGAATTCAAGTTTAAGTTTCCATTCCTCAAATTAAAGATAGCATCAGAACTGGGAATTGCTTTCTTTTCATCCTGAGTGTGCACTGCAGGTGGAAAAGAGAACTGCTTTGGGGGGCTGTATACCTATAAATGATATGAGTATTTATATCACTGGTTTAAATGAAAACATACAGGCCAGTTAGAAAGAAAAGAGACTGATTTTTGCTCCAAACTATCGAGGTTTTGCTCCAGTATAAGAAAAAACAGAATTAAATTCTGCCACTCAGGAAGCAAAGTGTCATTCAAGCCCCCGGTAAGAGCAGTGCACCTGATGACAGAGTACGGCCCCTCGCTGCTATGTGGGAGGCAGGTTGATTGAACCCTGAGACCTCATAAAAGGGGAACAATGACAACACTGATGCTACCAACAACAGCCTTTGCAAGGTGGCCTTCATGCTTAGGTCATTCTGAAGTAGACCTGCGGCAACTGTGTTGCATAGCATTTGGCCTGGGCTTCCTCTAGCTCCGTACAGCACCCCCGTGGCCCAAAGGCCCAATGACAAAAGTGGTGACTTTTTACTGTGTCAGTTTTCAGTTCGAAGTGCCCAAAATAACAGGCAGGCCTGGCAGCAGGGTGGGTTTTTTTAGCGTGATGCTAAGGATGCGCAGGAGTGTTAGGCAAGGCACTGTGAAGGGCTGAGTGAGCCAAAGCTCATGTGGACTCATCCACACTGCCTAGGAGTAATTGATCCCCGGAGAGAACTGTTCCAGGACTTCTATCTCTTTCACTCCAGAGGAGAACCAAGGAATGAACTGACACTCAGACAGGGATCCAAGGACACAGGAGCAAACACACCTTAGAAAAATCCTTCCTGATTCATGATACTTTCATGTTTGGAGTTTTAGCATCTGTAGGTAGGATTCATCTGATTGAGACAGATAGCTGAGTCTGAGCTAAACACTTTAGGCTACTTTTACTGTCAACAAGGAAAAAAAAGGCCCATCCATACAGTGACTCACACGGTCTTTCTTAGATACCTATTTAAGAATGAAATAGATGAGTCTTCATGATGTGGCTATGTGGAATTTCAGAAAAAATGTCCCTGCCGAGAGGCCATCCCATGTTGATCACTACAAACTGATACCGAGGCTGGTATCATTATCATCATCAATAACACATCCTCAGCAAATTTGCAGATGATGCAAAACTAGTGGGATGGCTGACGCAGCCAACGGCCTGGCTTTGATCCAGAAAGTCTAAGGAGCAATGCAAGGTTCTGCACTTGGGGAAGAATAACCCCAGGCATTGGTACGGGCTAGGAGCTGAGTGGCAGAGCAGCAGTCCCACCGAAACTGGGCTTACAGCGGACGCCCAGCTGCATACGAGCCAACAGTGCACTCTCATCACAAGCAAGACAAAAAGCACGCTGAGCAATACCCACTGGCTCAAAGTGGCCAGCAGATGCAGGGAATGTTTTGTTCTCTTCTGCGCAGCACTGGTGAGGCCATAGTTGGAATACGGTCCAGTTTTGGAACAACCAGTACAAAAGGGATGTGGAGAAATTGGAATTGGTCTGCTGAAAGGCTAGCAAGCTGGTTACCTAGAGAGCATGACCTACAAGGACAGTGGAGGAAGCTGGACTTGTTCAGTCTGTCACAAAGGAGTCTAAGTGTGGTTTAACTGCAGCCTGTGTTTGGAGAGAGCTACAAAGATAACAGAGCTGAAGTTTTCTCTATAATGTCAGATAATGTAACAAGAGGCTGTGGCCAAATAAATGCTGCTTTGAGGCTTAGGCTGGATGGTAAGAAAAAGTATTTCTCCAGGAGGGTTGCAGAGAGCATATTACCCAGAGGAGCAGCTGAATTCCTGTTGTTGGAGGTTGTCAGGACCATAAAGGCACGGCTGAACTGCTCCCCTGTCAGTAAAAGCCCAGCTTTGAGCTCAGGGATGGACTTTCCAACTAACACATCTAAGATTCTGTGATAAACTGAAGACATACAGCCTGAAAATTACAGCTGGGTCAACACACGACCAGGCGAGAATCTCTGGTGAAGCGCACAGGCAGTGGCTTTTGCAGTGTGCCCTTAGTGAAATGAAAGACCCATGAGTCAGGCTCAGCCTCCCTGGAGTCAACAGTGAAATTCTCTAGAGCTGGGACAAGTGTTGAACGAACACTGGAAGAAGATTTGCTGAAGGAGACAAACTAGCAATACATACAGTTCATAAGCAGACACACGCATAAGGAGCAATGGCTTTTGTCTGTAGCGTACAAACAGTACTGGAACCATGATGATACATACTACCATCATCTCTGGATTGCCTCCAAGCCCCCCTTTAATTCTCTATTATTAACAATAAATGGAAATTCTCATCCAGAACTATGGGGACAAGTTCTGAACAGGGTGATCTGAGCACTCAATCTGTCCCTGTGATTCTTGAAGTAACCTGCGACATACTAAGCTGATTTTTGCAGCACAGAGTTCCTTCTAAAACCGTAGATTAAATTCATTGCTGAAAAAAAGCCATTTAGTTTGATTTTTCTTAGCATTTATTACACACTTAGAATAAATTTATTGTGTCTTTAGTATAGGTAAGAAGGGAATTTTCAGTAAGGACAAAAATACAGTTCCCGAAGGCAACCGCGTGAAGAATCGTAAAGCACATCTAAGGTTGGCTTAGAAACAAGACTCATTTCTTCTCATCCTGAGAGTGTGACCAGACAGGCTTGCGTTTCTGAATAAAGGCTTCAATACCCTCCTGCCCATCTCTCAAAGTCAAATTGTCTACCATGACCTGAGTAGTCAATTTGTAAGCAGTGTCGAGGTCCTGTGTCATCTGTCTGTAAAAAGTGGCTTTCCCCAGCGCCAGGACGGATTTGCTGCTCTCGCATATCTTGTGAGAGATTTTCATGGTCTCTTCTTCCAGCTTGTCTTCTGGTACCACCTTGCTGATGAGCCCGTGCATTAATGCTTCTTGGGCAGAAAGAGGTTCACCTGTAAAAAGCATCTCCAATGCCACCTGAGTAAGAAAAAATATTGCATTAAGTCAATTCAACTGCTTTATTGCTGTGGTCGGTGTGGGGAATTTCAGCCTCCTCCTTCAAGTACAAGCTGAAAAATGCAAGATTTAAATCGTTTGGCCTCCTGAACTGCCAAGGAGGCGTTAAGAAGTTTCAGCAGAGGGACTGTGTCTAAAGCTGGCCTTTATTCAAACCTGCCCACTGATTCCAGCTGTCCTAGGCTAAGCAGCTCTGGGAATCTTTCCAATAGCCCACAATCCCTAGTGACTGCAGTAGGAATTAAGGAAGATGGGGATGGTCCGCAAGGTCAGACGGCTAAACTCAGTATTTTGAGCTGGGCATATAATTATAAACACTTACTACACCAATGTGTAGATTTGAAAATACCTGCCTTAGTTTTAAGTCTAGTTGGGGTGTTTATAAATATGTCCTCCTTATAGCTGCATCTATTTCAGTCTCCTGCTGCTTCCAGCATCTTGCACTTGAGGTTTCCAATCAAAAAATCCCCCAAACACTCAGTGACTATTCAATGTTATATATCCATAAGAATCTTCCCCCTCGACTCGTGATGCAACTGACCAATGCCTGCAATCGTAAGAGCTGATTATTCTCATTAGTGTCTTTGCTCTGGTAGCTACAAACAATGGCAGCATTTCATTTGATAAAAGGTAAAATCAGTAATCCTATGGACTGTAGGGAACGTCCTTGCTACTTTGAAAAGCTGCACAGAGAAAAGCATATCCCACGCATTTCACAAAGGTAATCACAAACCCCAGCAATACTAATTCAGAAACAGTTCCAACTGTACACTAGAGCACACCTGGAAAAAACCCCAGAGACAGCCTATGTTTGAACAGCGTGGCCTTACAGATGGGAAATAGCAAGCTGAAGCTCTTATCCAGCAATTGGACTTGTGCAGTTAAGTCACCGCATCTCAGCAGAGCCCTGCTGGCCTTGGAGAGTCTGTCCACGTGAATCCAACTAGACCAGAACTTAAAAGTATCTTTTCTCAGCTACGGCAGCTTTCAAGACCATACTACGGTTTATGCAGTGAGAGATGTGTAGTCACAAGCAGTAGGACATAAAGCAGGAAGAAAGCACAGGAGAGTTTTAGATGCTATTTAAAGCATCTTGATCTACACCCAGGCAGATCATGCTGGCTGTGAAATGTCACTGCCCGGCAAGAATGGATACCTCTGTGGGATTGATATCCTGAACTTGCAGGAGTTTCCTCATCAAGGGAGAACCTCATTGTCTAAAGTAAAGAGCTGTCTGTTAGAAAGGAAAAGGATGGCTGAGCTGGTGTGCTGCTGGTGTGAGTTCATGCTGGTTGGTATCACATCAGTAGGAAGCTGCTTTCCCTAAACAGAGTCCATTGCTTTATTATTTTTTGCAATCCAAAGAGTTATGATGATGTCTTTTGCAATGAAGTATTTTGAATGTTGTACTGCAGGAAAATAAAGTTTAGGTAACGGAACTAAAACTTCTAACATGGGAACCTACTTCTGGAAAAATGACAAAGAGATGTGGGAAGAAGCTTACCTTTCTTGGAAGAGATCTGCCCAAGGCCACAGCCGGCGTGGAGCAAAACAGTCCAATGTTTACTCCAGGAGTAGCAAATTGAGATTTCTCACTTGCCACTGCGATGTCACAGCTTGCCACAAGCTGACAGCCTGCTGCTGTAGCCAAGCCATTTACTTTGGCAATCACTGGTACTGGAAGCTTCTGGATTAAAGTCATAACCTGCATGCACAAAAGAAAGTGGTCAGTTAGTCCCTGAAATTTAAGCAATGGCTTGCTTGAAAACTTACAATTGCTTCACACACCTGATGTGTGCATTTTTCAGCTTTACTCACTGGAGTTTAGTAAAAGAAGTAAGCTCTCTGCAAAACCTGTTCTAATGCACAAGAGCACTCTTGTTGCAGTATCTGCTCAGTTGTGTTTATGTAGCATGAGCTGGTCCTGCTAACTCCAGTGGGAATGGAAAACACAGGAATGGAAGGCAGAAACACTTGTCATCAGATGTGCATGGAGCTCAGGTGCCTCTGCATGGCAGGTCCAGTGTTCCTGGCTGTGGGAAGATCTATACTGAGACACACCATCATTTGCCCCACGACAGAAAACTGATTTAATAGACGTCTTTGTCCCAAGAAATTAAACTGTCCTCTTGCTGGTTCTCCATGATCTCAAGCCTGGGTCGATCTCGCCCAAACCCAATCACTGGATGTCTTTCTAGGCTTACTCTGCATTCCAGGGTGAGACTTACCTGCCAGCAAACAATTTTTCCTGCTTGCATTAGACTTAAGACAGGAAAACACACTCATTCTCTCTCTCAGATAATTGATGTTTGGACATCCCACTTCAGATAACTGAAGTTAAGAAAGATGAATGTCTTAACTTTTGCAATTCAGATTCTCTTTCCATACAGTGGGAATCAACAAAATCATCTAATTCTAATGCCTCAGGATAGAAAATAATAGTTAATGATTACAGTCATTATTATCTGGATTAAAAAAAGATAAATCTCATATTAGCACAGTGTAGCAAGGTAACAAATTCTCATTTGCTGCTTCAATTTCTCCAGTAAATGAAGTCTAGCAATTTTTATGTTGCTCAGGTAAAATTACCTACATCCAGTTTTGAATTTCATCAGTCCTTGTCTCTGTTCTTCTTTGTTTAAAATGAATTTTTTTAGCGGGTATTGAAAAGCAGACAACAACAGAGTAGCACTATGTGCATGTGTGAAGACAAACAACTCTAAAGTCCTCTTGTGGTTATAAAACCAAAGTCAACTGCTTCTCTGAAAAAAAAATGGTACTCATGGTTTTGTATTTGAAAAGCCTCTGGAGAAGGGATATTCTCAGCTGTCTCAAACTTGTACATAGCAAGTACTTAATTCTCAGATACTGCATTGTGTAGTACTGCTGGCACTGTAACACGCATGGGGAAATGCAGTGCAGCAGCTGAGACGATCTGCTTAAGATTACCAGTCATAGACAGATGTAGAAACCAAGGTTCCTGAAAGCCCACTCAATGCTCTGGCCCCTAGTCCACAATGCTGTAGGCACGTCATTTAGGGTTGGGTCCATTCTACATGTGTACTGAAATTTAGGAAGACATGATCCTGGTTTGGAAGCCCTCAGAAGTGCCTTTCTCTCTCTGTTGATCAAAAAAAGCACAAGAGTGAATTATTCTATCAGACAACTAAAATTTAGACTAATTTCTCTATTTCTATAAAGTGCCATTATTATCTAAGACTTTCTTCCTCCATGAGGAAAACAGTGAGTTGTGATTTATGAGAAACCTAAATCCCTTCAGGATACTCGGAGTTTAAAGCAGTTCTCACTACCACAAACATCAGAAAAAGGGATCCCGTCATTGAATCTCTTATACGTAATTTCCTGATGAGCTTGCTTTGCCAATTTCACGGAAGTATTTATGTTGACAGTGACCTCTCGAGATCATCAAGTCCACTGCCCCTACTCAGGCAGGCTCAGGTAGCGCAGGCTGTCCAGGACTGTCCAGCTGGGTTTTGAATATATTTCTCTCTCTGAATTTCATAGTCTCGGGAGTATGCATCTGAAATCGGTATACCATTTTTTATCCTGAATATAGCCACAATGCCAGATAAACATACAGGACAACTTCAGTTCTTCTGGTCCTTAAAGGGAGAAATTAATCTTGAGGTCAGCTCTTGATTTCATGCCAGATGGAATAAGTTTCACGTTTTTTTCCGTCTGATCTTTCACCATCTGTGACCTGGAAGCTGCATGGTTCAGTTTTCCATGGACAGCATACTGATATTTTACCCTGCAACTGCAAAATTAATATTAAACTATTGGCTGCTAAACTATTAGACCTTGGCTCCTTTCTGATGCAGGGACTAACCTGTCATTCAGTCATATTTGCACTTACCTCTTTGTGATCAGCACACCAAATCCAGGCAAAGCTGCCAGGATGATTCTTTCCTATGACTTCAGTGGTAACTTTCAACGTGACTTTTACAGCGTTTGTTAAATAAGGGCTTGACGATGCGTATAGAGATCATTATTACTGGAGGAACTAGAGCAAAGGTTTCAAATGACTTCCTGTGGGCACGTTGACCAGGATTAGTGGTCAAATTCTAGTGCCATCACAATCAAAGTGGTTTTTGCCATTCTCTCCAAGGGCTCCAGGACTCACTTTAAGTTCCAGACCTCCAGGTCTGTGCCTTTGTAACAAGAGCTTGGTCTTGTTACAAAGAAAGTACTTCTGAGGGCTTCCAAACCAGGATCATGTCTTTCTTCTTGGTCTGCTGGCTGGGCAACCATCAAGTCAGATCTTACTTTCACATTGTCTACTTGATGTTTAAGCTGGGAAAGAACATTGGATCACACATGACTTGAAGGTGGCTATCCCTACATTTCTAGGAAAGCCATTGCCCAGGTACTCAGCTGGGAGGAATACTGGCTAAACTAAGGAACACGCCGTGGCTGTAACCATTGTAAGAGACGTGCACACTGGCATTCTAACTCTTCTATTTGCATGTACAGAAACCCAAGGAAAACATAATTTCACCACCAGAATCAGGTATTAAAATGGCAGAGCTGCAAAAAGCAGAGAATCTGGAGCAACTGTTTGTGCTTTAGCTAGCAGATGAGCAATGCCGTCCCTCCTTGAACCAGTATCACTGCTTGCTCTTAACACCAGGCAAAGGGTGGCACTTAAGGACTGCTTACCTCTGCACACATTTCAAATACTTGGGAATGATGCTTCACATCATCTTCACTTGACAGCTCCTTCAAATCATGGCCAGAACAAAATACAGGTCCTTCAGCTACAAAGAATTTCAGGAAAAAGTCAGTCTTAATTAGTCAAGAAACCAGGGGCAGTGGCACATCCACACCCCAGCTAAAACTCTGTCAGTGAGATGTCAATGAGATGTCAATGGTCAAAAAGGAGCTTGGGGCAGGAGTTGTACAGAGCACCAAACTATTGCCTCCTGGGTTTTGTAACGACTTTAAACTACCACAATGCAACATTTAACCACAGTAACACCCATAAACATTTTTAAAGGCCTGGTTTTACCTTTGTTTCAAGGTAACTCAGTTAAAAGTAATGTACTTCACACCTCTGAGCCCAGTGTCTTGCAAGGACACTGTTCTAAGCAGCTCTTTCATACAATGTAAACTAGTCAGCTGGAGCAAGGATGGTGTGCTCTGCTCTCAGGCTAATAAATACAGTTACTCCCTATTCATTGTACCCAGCGTTAATGATTAACTTTTGCTAAATAAGCATCAAGATTTTTGTGTCACAGCAATTAGCCACAATGGGTAAAAAAAAATGAAGAAAAAAGGTTGTTCTGCTAGAGTTGAGCAGAATTGGAAAGGTCACTGGTGCATTTTTACTCCACTGCTAAGACTCATCTAGAGAATCCCAGAAAGCATGTCCAGGATTTGGGCAGCAAAAGAGCAAGTTTCTGTGGACCCAAGCTTTGGATTTGCTAAGATCAGAACAGCCTTTCAAGGTATATTTACAAGAGTCTTCCTTTGTCATCAGGATATCTGCCAAAAGAATAAACCGATCTGATGCTTTTGAATCCTTCAGAACTTCTCAGGTATGTGTATGGACATGACATTTCCAGCTACAACTATGCAGACGTGACTTTACCTACACATTTGTTTCTTACGGAGCAGATCATTGTGACACAGTTAAAATCAGTCAGGTCATGGGATCAGTAATAGATATCTGGAAATGAATCACTTCTGCATTTGTGCCTCGGTGAATAATAATCCACTGCAGAGTCTGTGTTAAAGACCCAAAGCATTCCCTGATAAGTCTTTCATTTTCTTGAGATTTCTTCTTCTGCGATCCATTCAGCAAGGGAAGTGGAAATCAACAGGAACATGCAGTTTCTTTTTAAACTAAACCAAAAGACCGTATGACTTCATGGTTGCAAACTCCCAGACTGCCGTACTCTTAAAGAACCTGAAGTGTTTCACAAAATTTGTAACTGCTGTTTGAAAGACCAAACATATATATATATTTAATGTCACCCCACGACGTTAGCTTACTTCCACGCTCCTATGTGTGTGCATTAACACAGTGTTTTCCTCTGTGTACAGGAAAGAGCAGCATTCTAAACTAATAAACCTATTTCTCCAAGATGTTTGGAAGGGTGGCAGGGGGTATTACCTTAAAATAGCACAGGGAAAAAAAAAAAAAGGGAAAAAAAGAGATGTCTTAAGAACAGCTCCACTTTCATGAAGAACGCTACAGGTTAATACCTAAATGGAAGAAAACTGTAATAGGCCCTGAATGTTTTACATCTGCAGGTTTCGGGTGACTGCAGTGTCAACATTATGGTCTGTCTTTCATGGGACAGCTTTAAAAACAGTTTCGACAAACCAGTGGCAAAGTAACGAGGCTGATCCTGGCTTAGAGCAGGGAAACGGAGCACACCATTTGAAGAAACCATTTACTACAATCTGTACCTGTCACCGAAAACAACAAGTGTCACATCAGCTCAGCCTGCTCCTGCACAAAACCTCACACCTGGGAATGTTGTTTCTTTAGTTTGATAACCATTTGAACCTGGCTTATTCTGCTTATTCTTTACATACAGTTTTTAAACTGATTCTTTAATCTACTGATTGTTTCTACAAAAGGAAAAAGCTGATGGACTCTGTAAACACACTGCAGAACCTGACTGAAATACTGACATCTTGAAACGTGTTTGTACAGCGTTTCTTCTTACACGTGTTAACTACCAACAAAAACTGAACAAAACCCAAGTCAGCTGCTAACTCTGTGTTCGAGAAGGAGGAATAGCCTGAGTGGAAACTGGGCTAAGTATAGAAGAAGAGCGTGAGAGCAGGGTGGGAAGGGTGAAAGCACCCGTAGGATCGATCCCCTGCATGGTCCTGGCCAGCCCTACGGAAAACAACACGCGAGTCCCTTCCCCTCCCCTTTTTTTTCTGTAATTCCGTGAGAAATTTGAGTTAAACGCGGCACGCTCCCATTTCTGCGCCTTCTCTCGCCCTCCCCTTTTCTTCCGTCGGCCTTCAATGACGCAGTACCTGAAATGACGATAACTCGGAGGTCTTTGCTTTTGACATCGTGCAGCAGGTCCTCCCTGAGGGACTGCAGCATGGCCAGGGACAGCGCGTTCCTTTTCCGCGGGTTGTTCAAGATAATGTTTCTGCAGGAGCCGTTAAGCGCAACGAGGGTTACCATAAAGAAAACCACAAACGCCTTCAAGGCTGCAGGGACGGGCCCGCAGCGGTGCCTCCCTCCCTCCCTCCCACCGCCACCTCACCGGACGCCCCCCGCCTGCCGCCGGACCGTCAGTGCCTCCGGCGGGGGAGGCCGCCCGGCTCCCGCCGCCGCGCCGCTGCTGAAGGCCGCGGCAAGCGGCCTCCTCAGCCGCCACAGCAGCCCGGCGGCGGCCATGGCTCCGGGTGAGCGCGGCAGGCGGATCGCTACCCACCCCTAGGCCAGCGGCCCGGCCCTGCCCTGCCGCCAGCCCCGACCCGCCCCGGAGCAGCGGCCTCAGAGCCGGGCCGCCGCGGGGCGGAGCTCAGCTCTTCCCGCTGCTAGTCCCTCGGTACCACCGGGGCCCAGCGAGCGCCGCAGGTGAGGGCGGCGCCGGGCGGTCTCCAGAGCGCGGCCTTTAGGAAGCGGAGAGGGGAGACGGGGGAAGGGGGGAGGGGTGGCGAGGGCAGCGCCGCTGCTGCACCGGGGGGAGGGAGACAGGGCGGGTGGGAGTCGCCAGGGAGGTGTCCGGGTGGCGCCTGCTCCTGCCCGAGGGGCTCAGGGCCTCCCGATCTCGCCCAGGCCCTCGAAGGCACCGGCCAGGCGCGGTCCGGTGGCCTCTAGCCATGCGCCGCCGCTCTTGCTGCCAGCATGGGTTTTATACTGTGCTCGACTTGCCGGCAATTGCTGTTTCACTCTGGAAAGCGCTGCCCTCGCTCCCTCGCCTCCCTACTAAAACCTATACAAAGAGAAAAATTGGTCTCTTTTTATTTCCTTCCACCGTTTCCTAAACGCTGTACTTTAAAGTCAACACTTCGTATTACACTTCCACATACTGTGAAATATTTTTAATTTCTATCAAAAATGACCTTGCTCTTTAACTGTGAAAGGTGATGGCTTATATTTAAATGGTAGTTGCTGTGGATGCATGCTTTTATTTTTCTGAATACTCAGAAATTGTATTCTTTATTATTCCATAGAGTTTTCCTATCAGAAAACCAGAAAAAATGTTTGATATCAAGGCTTGGGCTGAATACATCGTGGAGTGGGCTGCAAAGGACCCATATGGCTTTCTTACTACAGTGATCTTGGCCCTTACACCATTGTTCATAATTAGTGCAGCGCTTTCATGGAAGCTTGCAAAAATGATTGAGGCCAGGGAGCGAGAGCAAAAGAAGAAACAGAAACGGCAAGAGAATATTGCAAAAGCGAAACGAACAAAGAAGGATTAAATGGGGGGGAGGGGGAGGCCTATCCTTATGCAAAGAATCCACTTTTTAAATGAAACACTTGTACGTTTTGTGTTGTAACTGTTCTTTGATACTTGATCATTCTACTCCTTGAAGTATGAAACTTAATCCCTTCTTTTCTGCAGAGATGATGGGGTTTTTTTTTAAGTTTGCCGAGGTGACACTTGTTGCAGTCTACTACTTGTGTTCTACTGCAGGCTGCTTTTCTAAATTTGCATGTTAAATTAAAAAAAGAAAATTAATCTGTTGCGTGACTCTGGGGTTAGATGAATTATTTTTCCTTAGCTAAGCCCTGACTTAACAAGTGTCTTAAAATTGTGAAACTATGGGGAAAATGTGAACAGTAAACTGGATTACAGAAAGGCAAGTTTTTGTGGTATACCTTCAGCGGAGCTGCAGCAATGTTAGATTCAGCGTAAGGTAGCCTACCATACTGATTTTCTTTACAGACGCTGCATATAGCCCTGCCATTCATTCTGCTGTGTGCCCACTGGGGCTGCTGTAGTGTCTTTGATGTCTCTGTGTGTCTGCAAAAAGAACCTACCTTTGCTTCTCCTATTTCCTGAACTCCCCGTCATCAACAGTCTTTAAATTCAGCTCAGACTCTACAGAACTGAGTGCTTGTTCTTAGTACCTTCATTTGTCTTAAGACACTCATGTTCCACAAAATACACTACTATGTTGTTTGCATTTTCCGTAGTTATCAGCTGAATGTTCCACCTATAACATTTGTTTCTGCCTTCAGAAACTTTTTCTGTGTCAAAAACCAGCCATACATGGGTTTAGACCAAAGGCCCAGGAGGCCTGCGTCTGTGTCCTCATGATCTATAGCTTGTGGCTGAGGAGGATGTACACTGGTGACAGCAGCTCTTTTTATTTTCTAACCTTCTGGTTACCTTTCACTTAGGACCTTCTGAGTTGAGGTAGGGTCTATGTTCTCATGGCCCTTGAAATTTTTGCTACCTTACAGGTTGCAAAATGCTGGCATACTGGAAAAAGCCCAAGTGGGGTTTGTGTTGTAAATATGCCAAAATTATTTAACTTTATTTCAATTCATGGTTTTTCTAACAGAAGTGATTAACTTTCAAAGCCTAATTTTATTAATGTAGTTCTAAAGAGCTTGTGGCCATCATTAAGTTTTTAGACTTGGCATATTTCTGAACAGCAGCACAAAGCTGTGCTTTTTAACAACTAGTTCATCATGTTTAAAACCTTAACACCATTATTTAGATGAGAAGACCTACATAGCTGTCTGACACTATGCGGAATTAGAAGTGGGGAATCTAACTGAAATGACTTGAAGTAAATGTGAAGTACTGTTGATCCTCATTCAGTTTTGTTGGTCAAGGCAAGCATTAGTAGAATATGACATTTTGGCATTTTATAAATACATGGGATTAAGTCTCCACATTTTGTATCGAATGTTGTCAAACGTGTACGTGTTTCACCTTTGATACCTACATAGCTTAAAACACACTGAGGAGAATTGATGGAGGATGCACTGCATAAATAAATTTGATACTTTTTTCAAAAAAATAGCATGGTCTTTATTTTGACTTGAAGTTCTTAAACAAAATCTCTAACCAAGTAACAGACACATTCTTTGTCTCTACGTTATGGCCACAGTGATCTAATCATTTAGGGAAGTCCCTGCATACACCAAAAATAAAAAGTAGGGGGGTGTGGTTTTTTGTTTTTTTTTTGGTTTTTTTTAATACTATTGACAGTCCTTTGGCCCAAACACTATGTTATTTTCCAGTGGCTTTACCAAACACTTGTAATGTCCACTATAGTAGTTACACATCATTTAACTCAGCCTGATTTTATCCTGTGCTTACTGCTGGCTGCAAATGGAACATTAACCAAACAGATTGACTGTTTTCTTAAGTTACCCAAGTGTCTCTAAGATAAATACAGTGACTAGACAGTGCAGCATCCTCGTGATTCCTGTTGATGAAACCAACTTTCCCATCCACTTGCCAGAGGAAAGCACACTGGCACTGCCAAGGGAATGAAGAAGAAGCTGAACTGCCTTAAACTAACACCTAGGTTTGGGAAAATTTGAGTGTACTAATTAACTAAAATGTCTTACATCTTCAAGGGAAAAAAAAATAGTATTTAAGGAAATAAATAGTGCTAGGAAACCCACCTGTGATTTCCAGAGTAACTGATGAACAGCAACTGTCAAAAGCAAACTTACTTCGTAATACATCGTGTTTTCCACTAAACCCAAACATTTTACAGTGGTATCAAGATTTTATCAAGTGTATCAACATTTTATCAAGTGGTATTAATCTTATTTCAACAGTTCTGCAAAAATAAACAAAACTGCTTTAACATGACTTTATTGCACACTCACTTATGCATAACAGCTGTTTACGTTATCTGTTAAAATATTTCTTCACTAGCTGTATCTGTACATTGCAATTGCTTATCTGTTATGACTGCTGCCACTGCCTGGTGGCATCCAGGAGCCTGGCTGAAAGGTACTTGCAGTGCTGGTTGGATCTTGCGAAGGCTCTTTTTTTCCATAGTATGGGGCAGATGCATGGCCTTTAACATGAGTGTGAACTGGTTCAGCCACAAGTCCCTCCTTGTATTCCTTGGCCTGAAGTAGCTGATCCTTCTCAGACAGATCTTTGATTTTCTGTTTCATTTCTTCTCTGTAATTTTCATTCTTAAGAATCTCCTAAGAACACAGTAGAAGGAAAATTAGATAATTCAGAAGTAAATGCAATATGCAGTGCTGGAACAAAACTTCTTAAGCAGTCACTGTTTTTCATTTTATAATCCATTGCTTTTCATTTTATGATCCAAATTTGCAGGTACATAGGTAAAATAAAATGTGGCAAAAGTAATTGTTTTGCTACAACTGCAATTTCAGGTCTAGTTTAGAGTGTTCTTAATGTTTTGATCATGTTGTTGAAGCAAAATTTCGCTGTGGTGTACCAGTTTCACTAGTTGGTTGGATCAGAAAAGTTAAAGTAGTCAAATACTGTCATCAACAAATATGAAAATGCATTAAAAATAAGGCTACCTTTTACACTGTTTTCTACATACTACTTGGTACTTACTATATAGCTATTTATCACTTGCATCTCTTCCTGTGGCTACGCCTGTGGCATTAGGTATCTGTGCCCCAAGGTGCAGTTCTGGGAGAAACAGATCTGCAATCTCAACTCTGCCAATACATAAGCCAAAGCCATACATGACTAATAAATAAAATGGTAACTAAGATAAAGCTACAACAGAACTGAAGCTACCGAGCTGATATTAGTAATTCATGAGAAAAAACACAGGATGGGGGAAGCCTAAAAATCCGTGAAGGAAACCCTGCCCCAGAGAGCAAAACCTCATTATAACATCTCTCGATTCCATCCTTGTTTACCACATGCCTGTAGAAATCTACCAAGACTTTACTGATTTCAGGGGGACTCCCATGGTGCTTGCATTACCTCACTACTAAGAAACAAAGTCATATACCTTTATGATATCGGAAGATTGCATCATAGGCTCTGATAAAACAGCATGAAATGATGTATTATAATAATAATATAATTCACTTCCTCTGAACAGCTACTTACTAACTTAAAATCTTTTCCAGTGATTAACAAAGTTATCTTAGTTGGGTAATAACAGCTGTAACTAGATTCCAGATGCTGTGAGTCTATTTTACATGTTGATGTATAAAACTGTTGTCTGTCTTTCAGACTGAAGTAAAGCTCTTTAAATCAGCTTTCACTGGCCAAAGTGTAGTTGTGATACCTAGTAAAATAACCATATTGAACTTGAAAAAAGCATGAGGAATAATCCTCATTAGCAAACACAGAAGAAATCCCCAAACAACTCAAGTGACTTGTTCAGAATCTTCTATACAGTCCATACCAGTACAATTTTTTTTCCAGTTCGAAGTATCTGTACGCATCTGTTTTATGCATTAAATTCATGCCACTAACATGCACTCTCAAATCGGGGTTTACATACTCAGACAATTGTGTGTTAACTAGCACGTTAGAAAAAACGTGTCAAATGATTAATTTTCTTAGTATAAACATCTTGTCCTCTGATACTATTCTGTGGAATTCTCTCACACACTGAAGTCCTTACTTTTTCTTATCACCAGCAAATACTCCATTCTTAATTGTCGCTAGAGCATATACCCTAAAAAAAAAGGTAAAAAAATTGTGTATCTAAATGCTACCATTTCTGTTAGCCACTTTGAAGCAGGATAATCCTGAATAGGATAATCAACTCGGTTCAAAATGCAAATTTTAACAGAACTATTGAATTCATATTTATAGAAGGAATTATCCTTAAAACACACTAGAAATGTACAGGACCTTAATAAAAATCTTCCAAATTTGGCTTCAGTTTATTTGCACAGCTCACTGCAATTAAATACACTAAGTGTTACAAAGGTTCCTCCCCAGGCGTCCTCCTGGTTCTACAGGGCTTCCTATCACCTGGTGTACAGTGGTAAAGAAGCCAACATCTGCTGGGCTCTTCTGCATGTAAGTAATCTGTAAAACTGCATGGCACCACAGGCTATTCTAACTCATCTGCCCACAGCTACATTTTCACTTTGAGGCTCTGTTCCTACTCAGTGCCCTACTGTGCGGTACAGAGCAAACAGCTTCTAGGAGTTAAAAGGTGGGGGTTTTGGTTTTTTTTTTCTTTCTTTCTTACATGGGCAGGTTCCTAACATTCATCTTCTCTCCTCCTCCAACATGAATTTGAAATATTTTATAAAATGGTTAGCTTAACTAAAAACAGTCCCCCAAAACATACCATTTAAGTTTTCTGCTGCAATATAAAAACGTGAACATATACTGTGCTCTGACCTTCAGGGGAAATACAAAATAATTTTATGCAACACAAAGAGCACCGTATCTACAGGTAACTGAAGTTTTCTAAGGGTTAGCTTGTTCTTCCAACACTCTGTACAAATAAATGATGTATGCCCTTTGAAACTGCATTTCTCAGGAGGCATACGGCATCTAAAGAGTATCAGAAACGCTCTTCACAGTTTTTATTAATATGCAATAGATTAATTGATAAAAATAATTAATAAAGTAAGCATACAGATTTGGATTAGGCTGCAAAACTAAAAACTGAAAATTACACAGAATTCTAGAATTACACAGAATTATCATAGAGGCTGGAATAGACCTTTGAGATCTAAGACCTGACACCACACCACCTAGGTAGAGCATGTCACTAAGTGCCACATCCAATCTTAAACACCTCCAGGGATGGCGACTCCACCACTTCCCCCGGCAAGCTAGTCCAGTGTCTAATCACCCTTTCCGTAAGGAGGTGCTGCCTGATATCCCACCTAAACCTCTCCTGGTGCAGCTTCAGGCCGTGTCCTCTTGTTCTGTCCTTGGTTGCCTGGGAGAAGAGTCCTGAAGACATCCAGCCATGTTTTATACCAGTTTAAATCCTTACATGTAAATACTCACCTTGAAATGCATCAGCTCCCAGTATTTGGAACAAGATACACATGACTTGGAAACTAAGTTCAACTACATGTTCTACAGTTTACTTTTAGGTGGAATGTAGAAGAAGAAATTTTACTCACTGCAGGTAACTACTTGTCCACCTTTGGTGATCATTTTCACTTCTTTAAGGTTTTTAATCCTCATGATTGGTGCTGTATGCTTTCCCTCCTTAGAAATGCAGGTTTAAAAAGTGATCTCTAAGGTTTTCTTGAAGATCCTAACATTACTATTAAGGAGATGCCAAAGGGGAGTTTGAGGCAGCTGCTTTTCACCCAGAAACTCTCGAATTCTGCATATTCTGACATCTTCATAGTGATAACAGGCACTTGGCCTTGTTGTACCTCATACAGTTGGCCTTGGCCCATCAATCCAACCTATCCAAGTCCCTCCGAAGAGCCTCCCTGCCTT
>JAAGNO010013873.1:0-71053 GCA_033439905.1 Ceryle rudis | reverse complement strand
GGGTTGGGAGTCCCGTGCAGGAGCTCAGCTATTCACTCCTGCTCGCGGCCGGCGCATCCCTGGGATGTGAATCCAGCACGGCCTCATCTGCTACCACCGGCACCTCCTGGGGACTCTCCTAATGGCCTGATTTCAACCATGAAACACATCTCAGAAGCCTTGCAAATAAATGCAGTGCGCTTGATAAAGAGCGTGGGGATTGTTATGTTATAAAGAGAGAGTTTCCTTTCAGACCCCAAGTATCCTGAGGTGCTTTACAGAACAATGTTCGGGGCCCGACAGTTCAGACTGTGCCATCGTGATTCTGCTCGCCAAGCCGCTCGCCCAAACGCTGCTCAACCCCACACAAAAAGAACCCCATCACGCTCCAAACAGCCTATATCACCTATTTGCAGAGGAACATGTCAAATTACTACTATCACTGCTATTTGCATTTATTACAAAAGCACCTAGAGAGTCCCAGGGCAGGTGGTGCTACACAAACCAGAGCAAGCAGTGGGACCGTAAAATGACAGCAGTGTCACCTCCAGCCCTGTCCTCCATCGCTGATCTATTTCACCCATAAAATACAATAAAAGTGGCTCACCTGCCAGCACACCTTCCATAGCCAGATGTGCCTAACACTCCACAAAATTACCTTTTTTTTTTTTGGCTTAAACAACATTTTATCTTGAAAGTATTAACAGCAAATAAAGATGGAGACTTTTTAAGCAGGCTACAATGCAGTCAGCATCTCTCCCTCTCCCATGGTGCAGATTCCCATCTGATTGCTGGGCTTACAAATGTGCATAATTTCCTTTGTGTGTTGGTTTGAATCCACACAAAATACAGGATAAATTTCCTTTGAAGAAAGTGGGAAAGCAGTATGGCAACAAGCCTATGTAGGTATTGAGTTACTTTCTGTAATTCATATTTTCTCTAATGAGAAGCTTGCAAGAAAGATATTCCTCTGGTCGCTCTTCTAGTCAGACAGGACTAACAAGAACACCACCAGACAGGTCTAGGTCTTCTAGAGATGGCTTTGAACAAGCTCCCAGGACACGAGCACTCCTGAACTTTAAAGGTATTCAGATCCAAATCTGGATCTGTGCTTTGTGGTTGACCATTTATCCCATTCCCCCACCACATTACATGTATATATATTATTTTCTTTCTCAACAATGACCCAGATCAAAACGTGAGATGTTAACAACTTTTGACTTCAAGACGATTGTTGGCATCCTGGTTTTCTGTCTTACATTTGTAAAATTGAAAGGGCTTAGGCAAATATGCCCAGCATATGACTTGCAGCATTTTCCTGAAAATATGACCCCACTTTGCAGATTAGCCCAGCTCAAGACAGTTAGAGAATAAAATAAAATGCAGGAATACAGCAGGAACACATGTAGTAGATGTGATAGCTTGTGTGATTCCTATACCAGAGCACTTTATCAAATCCTTTCATTTTTCTGCTAGGAACAGCACAGTAACTTCCTTGTGCTTCAGACAACCTCCAGTATGAGGCTGCGGACAAGACAAGGATCCTGAACAATTACAGGATTCCCTGACAGTATCTTGATATCTTCCTGGGAAAATCAGAATTTCAATGAATTTATCAGGAGGTTTTTCAGGCCAGGAGGGAGGGTAATAAATATGCAGAGTTCAGGCCAAAGTAGCTCCTCAAATGCAGTCCAATAACTTCCAGATCTGAGACGAGAACAATTCTTTTAATCTTTTAACAGCATTTCAAATTTATTACTCTGCAGAGGGACTGCAGATACTTAGAGTAGTTTCTCCCTGCATAGCTACACCTGCCTGCACCAGCCACCTCATGAGTTTCTGTTCCCTACCTGAATAAGCTTGAAAATATCCTGCCCTGAACATTTCTATGAACTAAAACAATTAGTTCCCATTAATTCATTGTGGATGCAACTTTGAAGTCATCCTTTGTGAGCACCGGGGTCATTAAGTCACTCGTGGCAGCGACTGCTGGAAAGGAGTCAGGATTCAGAGGGGTAAGGACAGCCAAGGAGTCAGGGTGTAATTTGTAAGCCTGATAACCAGCTTAGAAGAAAGCGTCCCGCAGGATTTCGTGGCGTCGCTTGTGATGTTTTCAGAGCAGGTATGTATGACAAGAGCAGACAAGGGGATCTCTGAAATACTTTAGGTCTTCTATCTCTACAATTACATTCTCAATAGGCTTTCAAAATACAAGACCTATCATTAATTTTCTCTTCCAGTGGGAGCGGCACCCATGAAATGACAAGATAAATTTGGCCCTTGAGCTAAATTTGGTGACTCTCGCAACCTGGAAAGCCCAAGCTCTGCTAATAGGGGGAAAAAAAATAAAATAAAATAATTCTTGGAAGAGCAACTTTTCCTTCTTTTGAAGTCAGAATGGATTTGCAAGGGTCTTATGTGATGAGGGGACAGTTTTAAGTAGAGGGGATACGTGTATAATTTTGACCATGTAAATAGTCCTTTGCAGCCTGGGAATCTTCAGACTTTTCAAGGCTTTAAGAAGTTGGCACTGCATACTTGTTAAAATCAGTTTAACCACTTGCCAAGAGGTTTAAAGAAAGACGACACCTATTTTGCATGAATAGGAATATTACTCTGATGAATTTAGTTATACTAATGGGAAAGCTTAAAGAATATGCTCCTGCCCATGATGGATTTTTTAAGGCAAATAATAAGGTTCTGGAAGGTGTAACCTAAAATAGACATTTCATAAAAGATTCATCCTTGAACAAAAATGTCATGAAAGCATGAAATGAAAAATAGACGACAATCAGAATTCCTCTTGAAGTGCTTTGTAGTAATTATTTTTAAAAATCCTCACAAAAGACTCTTTTCAATTGCAGAGTAGCAAGTGAGGTCTGCATGGTTCAAGGCCAAATAATTTCTGCAATGGAAAAAACAGCTTCAGCTCTTCAGTTGTGATGTAAGGTACTTTAAATGGGCGCGAGCTTCAATTATTGCTTTCTTTTCCCCAGCTTCTGTGGGACGTGAATTGCCCACAGATAAATCCCCTGCTCTGCAAAGCGATGATCAACATCATTTGCAGCTCTAATGCTCCTGATTTCACACTGACACAGCCTTTGGATTAGAGTCAAGGGGGCTGGTTGTACCATATACGGGGCTGGAGACCTCTCTTTGCCAGTCCACAGCTAGTCCAGTCATGTTGCTGGATGGAGCCTGCTCCTGGGTGACTTGGAACAGACCAGGTTGGGAAGGTTGGCCACTTTCCTCTCTCCTGCTTGCACCCTAGAGATCTCACGGCCAGCTCTTTGCTCTTCCAGCACGTTGGCTGGAGGGTGACAGGTGGCCGCAAAGCAGTGGAGGTGCTGTACTTCTAGCCCTTGTCCTCTTCATTGCTGCAAGGAGAAGGCCAAGAAAGGACCATGTTCCCAGCTCTGGAAAGAGGTGTCATGGAGAGAAAGATGGAATCAGCACAGATGTTTAAGAGGCAAGCACAGACAGCTAGCCACCATGATAACATCTAACAACTGTGATGAGAGGAGCACCTCATGACAACACTTCTGATATTAACTTTAGAGGTCACCTTAAATCACTACGGAAGCACATCACCACCATTGTGGTGACAGGTCTGCTCTAGATGAAGAATCTTCCAATGATGGAGTGTTGCTTTTAAGTCATTCAAATTCTAAGTATGGTCTGGAAAGTCTCCGCAACCGGAGAGTCAGTCAGGATTTGTCCCTTACCAAAGAAATACTGGTGATCCATACCATCATGAGGAAGGTACATACCGTTTTCCTGCCTCAGGGCTCAGTGGTGGCCCAAGTGGAAGCTGGTGGGAGTAATACATGTACAAAATAAGTCTCCAGTACCTTCAAAAACCCAACTGGCAGCTGAGCCTAATGCACTTCCCCTTGGAAACAGGCCCGTTCCTGCCCATTTGGTTTTTTTTGTAGTGCTGCCCAAGCAGCACAAAAGGGTGAGAATCAGTCAGTAGCCCGCTGGCTCGTTGGCAAGTGCTCACCAGCGCCTTGACATGCAGGGTCCTGCTTGGAGGGGAGAGATGGCGATGGGTGGAGCGAGCCAGGCTCGGCTGCCAACATCTCCCACCCATCCTTCCCTATCACCCAGGGCTATTTCACACTGTCTGAGCTCACCACGCTTTCATCTCTTTATTTTCCCTTCTCAGGCAGGAAAAAGCATTTCCCAAGCTGCCAAAACCCAGCCTCGCTCTGCCAGTGGGGGCTGGATGAGACCTCTGCACTGTAGGGAGTGAGCTCAGACCTCAGGTGCAGCCTCCTCAGTGGGGAAGAGCAGCTCACACATCCACAGCACAACTAGTTCCCATCCTGGAGCACACCCGTGCCTCTGCTGAGCACTGAGACCAACAAGTAGCTGTTCCCCTCTGTCTGGGGAGTCACTTAGCAGTGCAGGATTGGTGCCCGGGGATCAGAGGGACAGGCAGAGCAAGACAAAGGGTTGACATTTCTTATTGCACGTACTAATGTTGGTGGTTTTTAATGTATGCAGCTTCCCCTCGAGACCCCTACGCCTGCCTTGCCCAGAGGAGCCAGGCTTGCTCCCCAGCATCCCCGAAACACGGGTGACAGGGGCGTCATTCTTCACTCTAACAATAGCAACTTGTTCACAGCTCAATACCAGGCTGGTAAAACTCTGAATTTAAGTGTGTTTGAGTTGAGGCTTAGCTAAACAAAACTCATTTTCTAAGGCAGGCTGAGGGATTCTCACCAGCTGTACATCCCTACGGCCCCAGCTCAGTCCTGCTCCCTGCCGTCTTTTCCCCCAGCATCCTTTCCCCAGTCTCCTTGTTTATGCTGTTTGCCCCTTTGGCAATTCTAATTTTGCACTGAAAAATCCTCCTGGTCCTTCTTAAACCTAGGGCTGACCCGCCTTTAAGACTTCAGTGTTTGAAGCAGAACCTTTTCCCCACCAGAAGATTTTAATTTTAAGCTAAACTGCTGTGCTTTGTTTCCAAATGTTTTATTTAAAATTGCTTCAATGTGTAGCTTTTCAGAAAAAAAAAAAAAAAAAAAAAGATTTTTTTCCCCTTTTCTGAGGCTTTTTTGGCTTTGGATTTTTCCTTCCTGATGTTTAGGACTTCTCTTTCTTCTTTCCTGGGGAAATACTACCCCCCAGACCAGATCTCCAGCAAACTGCCTCTGGACTTTCCTGCAGATGTATAATCTCTCTATGCCTCAGTTTACCTAGGTGTAAAAACCCACAGAACATCATTTCCCTGCCTCAGAGAAGTACAGGGAAACTTAATTAAGCTAACTAATGCCTACAAAGGGATCCCGTATCCTCAGGTAGACAATCTATATGGAAAGTGCACTTCTAAGAGAGTGCCATAAGTGCTTCAAGACGAAGATATAACGACAGGAGATCACAGGGACTTGGCTGTGCTCCTCCTCCTCCAGCAACAGCACGACCTGTGCATCTGTTTCCCTCGAGGGATTTGTTCAGAGCCTGTGGAAGGAGAGCACCAAGGGGAGCTGGGTACCTGCTCTCACCCCCTGGGATGCTCTGTGGCAGGAGATGTGGAACCAAGCAGTGGTGGCAGCACCTGCATCAAAGGTTTGTGCTTAACCTTGGTGGAGCTCCTGTGCTGGTGCTGGAGGGAATGAACAGCTCGTATGGCAGACACCAGATCTCCCCTTCCTTCAAAGACCTTGGAAATGAATGAAATGCAGCACTCCTGTGATGTGCCAGCAAGAGGAGAAGCGCTTACGATCAAGGAGGAGCAAGAGCTGGTGAAAGCGGCAAGTGTTTAACACAATTCCTGTCTCGAGGGGGCAAAGGAAGATGTGAGATGGGGCAAGTCATCATCTGATGGGAGAGGGACTAGGAACCATGCTGGAGGCTGAATCTCACAAGCCTCCAGGGAGGAAAAGGTGACCCAACCTGCTGCAGCAGGCAGGCAGGGCCATGCCATGTGGTACAAGCCTTGCCTGGGGCTGTGCTGCACCCATACGCTAGTGCACAGGCAGCCACCACACCACCCCCAGTCCCCAGGGTCGCTGGGGTGGACTCCATCTTCACCCAGCCTCACAGCAAGGACAGTGCGATGCAGAACAAGTAGGGGAGCAGCACGGGTCTGTACACACACACATGTTGGGATTTATGGGTTCGCTCCTGCCCTTGCAAGGGGTTTTTGGAGGAGCTTGCTGTGCCTTGCAGAACCAATCCGTTGGGTACTGCTGCCCTCCTCCTTATCCTGATGTCTCAGATAACTCTTCCTGGGGGAAGTTAGCCATGTTAATATGTATGAACACAACCCAAAAGCAAGCCAAAAAAAAAACCTGTCATATTTTCCAAGAGACAGCAACATACCTGCTGCTCTCTCTAAGCAAACCTATGCTGCCTACGTGATGAACACAAGCCCGTGACTCTTTCCAAGTACAAGCAAATGCATATTTCATTACAACATGCCAGCCACCTATGACAAAAATAATTAATGACTCCTTAATGGACTTAATAGGGTGGGGTTTTTTAAGCATATGAATAGATTAAACATTATTCCCAGTGAAAAGGAAAAGCTATAGATCATTTTGAGGTGGAACAAATAGACATTATATTATCCACCGTTACATATTTATCTAAGTCAGTAATTTCCAAATGACCAAAATAACCTTAACAAATGCTGTATTTTTCCTCAGTGTTTCCAGAAACGCTGTTCTACATTATTCTGGCAGAAGAAAACACTGGGTTTTGTTTAAAACAGTTTCACAGGAGGCCAGTGGAAAAGAGAACTAAACCAAGCCCATGTGATGGGAGCAGTCTGCAGCCATTCCCGTGCAGCAGCTACCAGCATCCACCAGTACCTGCAATAACCCTGGTCCTGAGCAGCTGGATTCACGGCATGAGTGGCTGGGATGCCACGTGATGAAAAACATTGTTGTAGATGCAAAACACCTTATTTACAGTTAGATGGGAATGATGCGTGTGCTGCACGTAGTATTGCTCTCCGCTCCCAAAGGACAACACTGCTGAGAGAGGCTTTGCCGTGCCTGCTGAAGCCCATGGGTGTGAGTGCATTTTTTTGCCACCGCTAAGGTGTCAGTGGTGCATCCCACTTCTGGCTAAAGCTCAGCCTTCTGCCCCCTGCAAGCCCAGGGCACCACTGAGGAGCATTTTCCAGCGAGTTGCACATCACAAGCCATCTGCTGACAAACTCATAGAGGTTCGATGCTGCCGAGCTCACGTGTGGTCCAGAGGGGCTCACTGTGCTCTCCAGAAAGCATTGAGCTTGTGTCTGTGGGGCCAAAGCCAACACAAGCAGCACCAGCACTAAGGAACTGCCCGTTACTCGGCGTTTTGATGCTGTCTACAACTAGGATTAGAGATAAAAACCAAACCACTGCACAAGCAGTTAGAGACTGACCGAAATGAGTGCAGGAACAAGAGCAGCCTGTGTCCAAGCACTCCTCGTGCTCTCCTCCATCTCCAAGCCCGGTGGCCACCATAAACCAGTAAGGATGCTATGCAGCAAAGCCGAACAGTGAAAGCTGTTGAAGAAGGAGCAGCCAGACCACTGCTACATCTAAGCACTCAGGAAATCATTGCCATACAAAAAAGATTGCTTTGTAAAAAGCCTGAAGGTGTTCAGTTTGTTTCCTGGATTCAGAACCCTCAGGTTTCCCACACTGGGGCTTTTCTTTGCCATGGCACCCTCTGCTTAACAGCTGCCACTGTCCTCGAGTGACAACAAAATCCTGAGAGCCACTGGCCTCCCTCCCTGGGACACCACATGTCCCTGGTGATTGAGGATCACCTGTAATTAGAAATATCCAAAGTGCAGGAGTTACTGTTACGTGCTGCAGGTTTATCACCGAGCGTTGCTACAATATTTATGAAGTGATTCGCACTCCTGTGCTAGACTGACACATTTTGAACAGTCATAAACAAATCATCTTTTCAAGCAGAATTTAAAGCTGTTTTGCAGTGTTGTGTTCTCTAACAGCCCCATCACTTGCAAGGCAGAAACATCCAAAGTTCAAGTCCTGCAAGTGCATTTACTACTCCGTTACTACCAATAGCAGCTGAAGAACAGGTCTAGATCCCATCTTACCAGCGGTACTGCATCCAGACAGCCTTTTCACCAGCTCTGACTTTAAATTGGGCTGTATTTCTCCTGACTGGTTCTACTTGGGAAGACGTTTCAGGACCTTACTTCCCTGAAGGCTACAAACACCTTCTACATTTCAGCCTATATTTATGAAGTGAACTTGTGCCTTTTGCCTGCCTGGGATGAGCTGTGCTCTCTGAACACATCCTAACCTCTCCCTATCGATTTTCATGCTGCCTGCTCTTTCAACGTGCATTTTCCTCAAGTTACTGTTCTGCTCCCAATGCCACCCTCCCCTTCAATTCCTGCTGAGCAGGATGGAGAAGTGGTGATGCTTTGCTAATTTTCAGCCAGCTCCAAAACTGGACGTAAGAAACACCCGTAGGGGCTCAAGCACCACCATGCAATCTCAGCACTTAGCTCCAAATACAAGAAGAGTCTCACTGGAAAGTTAAAGCTAGCAAGAAGCTCTTAAAAGGCATTTAAAAAAGTAAAATACAAACTTCAAACAGTCACCACGGGGATAAAATTTTCAAGCAACAGTTTAAACTGTCACGATTTACTGCCTTCCATTGGTTACCTTCAGCACATCACCCATCGCGCTAACAGCCACCCTGTTAGTAACCATGGGTTTCACGGTCATTAACTTGAGTTCAACAAGTCACAGGTGACTTTATTAGGCATGGCTTTGTTAATCACCATTTTAATTGCACAAGCTGTCCCCTATGCCCACCCTGAACACAAGCTAATTTTAAGTTGAAGCAACGTCATCCTTTTCTTTCGGGCAGCTCAGGGTGCTGTCACATGGGGCACTTTGCCAGCAAAAGAGACTAAATGAAATAAATTCAGGGGTAAGAGCTTACGTATTTCTGTGCTGCTTTGAGGTACAAGCCATATCAGATAAGGCAGAAGTGAGACCACAAGAACCACACTCTGCTCAAGGTTTTATTAAAAGGACTAACAGACAAAGGAGGGGAGATGGGTCTCAGTAAACAGACTGGATCAGGCTCACCACCACCAAATCCACCAGCTGCTCAACAACAGGAAAAAAAAAAAAAAAAAAAAAAAAAGCCTGTCTGCTTCAAAAAAACCCACAGAAACAAAAAGCCTTTTACAAGGAATCATGTAGCAAGTGGTCGTGCCTACCCTAAAGGGGTAGTGCAAACAGGTCACACCAGGAACAAACACCGTGTAGACATTGCTAAAGCATAAACTGTCCAGCTGCCCCTTCCCAACTCCTTACACCATTACAGACTCATCAAGCCGTTGTGCCCAAGATGGGCAAACCAACCCTCTTAGCTGGGTCTGAAAGAAGTGAACATCTCTCTTTCAAAGAGAACATGGTTTAAACTAAAACTGAAGTGAAACCTGCACTAGTCATGCACTTGGCCATCAGCTTTGGAGTTGGCTAATGCCTCAAGTGTAAAAATGCCTCTGTGTTATCATCATCAATGGAGCACAACTGTTCTTGCCACTCAGCCTCTCAGGGTAATCAGTTCCCTCCCCATTGCCTGATCACCAAACCTTACAGACCTGGATTTTCATGTGAATAGGTGACCTGTAGTGAAAGACACCCTCCAGGACTCTGCCTTCTATTCTTTGTCTGCACTGGAGATAGTTCAACTTGTTTTGATTATCAAAACTAAAAAAACCAAACCAAAACAAAACCAAAAACCCCAAACCAAACCAAACCCACACCACCCACAAAACCAAAATTTAAACAACCAGAAACACCCCCAAACAAACCAGAAAAAAAGGTGTTCTGAAAGTTTATATTTTTCCTACTACACTGTGACCAACACGCTATACGATTTTTGCGAAACTTCAAATTTTGAAGTGTAAGAAAAAAGTGGATAAATATCCACCAAACTGGATTCCATACCAAGCTAGGCTGTATGACCGGCACGGACAAATTCATTTCTGCATGAACTGCACTAAAGCACATTGACATCCCCAGGGCATGCAAATGTGAGGTTACCACGCTGCAGCTGACACAAGCCCTGATATAATCCTCAGCTCTGGAAAGAAAAAAAATAATAATAATAAAAAAAAATTTCTCCCAACAACTAAAGCACAGCCTTCCTGGGTCAACAGATCTTTCCACAGGCACAGGAAGTCTTCATGGATATACTGCAGGACTGCAGCCTTAGATCTCCCGTTCAATCACAGATGTATCACTGCTGCATTTTACATAGACCCTTCCCTGATAACTTATTGCACAGTTTAAAACCGTAATGTAACATGGGATAAATAATTGTGTTAGCTCCACGTCCGTGAATGACTCTTAACCCGCAGCTTATACTTGGTAATGAGCATCAGAGTGAGTGTTGATAAAAAAATTAAATCTCCAGAGCAGGGTGTCAGGATGCATACTTTTGTAACCTGATGCTGTTAAGTTTTCATGTCATGGGAACTGCCACGTACAGTAGCAAGGAACAAGCATTCCCATTCCCTTTGGATTGTACAGATGTTTTGTGCTCCCAGAGAATATTCTGAAGAAAGATGTACACTCTTAGTATGTATCTATTATAACACTATTAGCCACACTCCTAATTAATCCTTAGGAATTCCAAGCATTTTTCATTTAGTTCTTAGCAAAGGAGGGGGGGAAAAAAAAAAAAAAGGTGCCTTAACAACTATTTGCGTCGTAGAGTTCATAAATGAGCCCATCACCCTATACCAGAACTGCTATAATTTTATCGGAATGAAAACCATTCTCTTTGATCTCCTCCAGTTCTTAAATCCAGCAGTTGTGTATTCAAACATCAATGGAAATGTGGTTTCAAGCTTCCTCTTTCATTATCTTCCTCAAAGATAAAAAAAGAGCAAAAGAAAAAAAAAAAGTTCTGAGCTTTAGAGATGAGGCAATATTTTTACAGTAATTTCTTTATCTGATTTCATCCTGTTTACAGAAGCTGCTGTTTGGAAGATTCCTTCCCCCCCCCTTCTTTTCGAGATGGCTTTTCTTTAAATAAACGTATATTAAAAAATAGAACAGACAACAGCGTCAGCTTCCTGCTTGCTCTTTATTGTAAGGGAGATAAGGTGGCTAAATGCTGTGCTATCTGACTTTGGTTCAGTGCGTGACCTACATGGATCAAGATGGAGATTTAATGATTAAACTTAACTCCTTTATCTTCAGTGAAGAAGAGGAGGGAGGAAAGAGTACCCAAACAAACTACTTCTGTTCTGGCATGATAGAATTACGGTTCGACACAATAATTAACTATCTCACACATTCCTGCCAGGCTGCAGATGGCATTAAAGGCTCCGAAATATCCCCTCTCTGTTGTCGTAACCCAGAGCTCTCCTCAGGAGCCTAAACAACCACATACTCTGAAGAGGATCACCGTTGGCAAAAATGCATTTCATCCCTTCTCAGCTGATTCACAGAGACCGCAGGTGTGTTTCATGGTTCATATACCACTGATACAAACATTTAGGAGCAAACTCAATTAAAACAAAGCAGGTCCTTGATTTACCAAACCCACAAAGGCATTTTAACCTCTTCCGTCCAAGTGCCTGGACTCCAATCTTCCTGGGAGCTTCTTTACGGCTCTTGAAACGTATCTTGATCTCTCACACCCAGATAACACAGCCCCTTTCCCTGACTGTTACACATCCAGCATCTCTCAACAAACCAGGGGAAGATGTAGCCCTCAAGGTCATTCCCTAGGCTGCTCCGCCTCCACCCTATCAAGCCCACTGCAAGTAGATTCTGCAAATTTTGAATACAACATAAACTTCAAAAAGGCCAGCGCTATAGTTTTGATAGGTAGTAAAAGCTACACGTACTTAGGCACACAATGCTCATGCAAGGGAAAAACCTGACTGGCAACTTACTCCAAACCCAAGCAAACTCAAAGTCCACCCTGTGTTCACCATAGGGCCTCCTGAGTTTTGTAAGTATAAGGATCCAACTGCGGACTCTGGCAATGGGTTTTATTTTTGCATGAAAGCCACATGACATGCAGTACATTTAATGAAGTTTGTTCTTAGCATTATTTCCAACCTCCAGGGCTGCTGTCACCCACGTGGATCAAAACAGCAGGATTTATTTGCATCAACTCCCACTGGAAACAAAAAGCAGCAGCCATCAGACCCAGCTTCTGCAACATCCAGAAAAGCAACAAGCTCCTTGTGCCTCCAATACCAAAAAGATGAGGACTACATCGAGAGCAGAACTCGCTCTCCACCTTGCAGCACTGAAGTTCATTAAAAGAAAGAACAAATTTAGGATCTTACCTTCTAAAAAAATCCCCACAGAGCAAGACCAGCTATTTCAGGTGCCAGAGGAGTTTCCTTGCCAGGAGGCCCAAGGCAGCCCCAGCAGCACTTTTTACCTGCTCAACTGGGAGCATTTACCTTAATTAACAAACCCACATGGAGCTGAGTTCTCTCATTTCTGCCCCCTCCTCCTACTCAAGTGTTACCATAAACCCCTGGTTGCCCATCCTAGCGAGGGGTTGATCATCATTAAGAGGTTCTGAGGAAAACTGGTTTTGCCCTGCCAGCTCCTCTGTGCTGGAGAAGGGTGGGAGGAGCAGTTGTCCTTGTCTGTGCTGCTGGGTGGCTCTGCCATTTTCTAACAAGCAGCTTGGATGAAGACTGAAGTCATTTTATCACTTCCCAGAGCCCTTTTCTCCCATCTTTAATGGCCTTCCTATGTTCCCCACCTCCCTTTAACCACGTAACAGTATAATTAATAGAAACCTAAAGCCAGCTTAATCCTATAGACCATTCCTGGCTAGAAGTGCTGGGAGGAAGCAGCTTGCAAACGCAATACCAGCCCCTCATCAGGGGAGAGGAATTTCATCCTGGAATGCCACAAATGCTATCACAGCCAGAAATGGAGCTACTTCCAGAAGATGCTCTTTAGCAAGATGGGAGATGCTGCAGCGGCAGCTTTCAGGCAGCTCTTCAGTTACGTTATGTTGGACTCTGCATCGCCTGGTGTTAGATCATTGTCTGTCTTGTTAGCACTGGAAAGTTCATAGCTTTGGATTCCTACAGACAGCCATCACAGCTTGACATTTTAGTGCTAAGGAATCAATTAGCTAGCGGTGGGAAACCAGATTTTGGTATGAAAATAAAAATGAGGGGACAAGGCTCACTGATTAGCCCTACTGCTCCCATGTCTTTCTAACAAAGTGTGGGGAGAAGAGAGGATTTAGGGGGGTAGCCTGGATAGGGAGATGCTGTAATGAGGTAAAGCTGTCTTGGACTGAGGGGTAGGAAGTTGAGGATGCCCAAGTCAAACTTTAGAGACTAGTTTCAGAGTCATATATAAAGTAGGGAACATGAGCTACCCTGGTATTTGGGGACATCTGGTCTCAAAGCTGATTCAGTTTCTAAACTTTGCTACAAAGCTTCTTAAAAATTGAATCATGAACCATTTGGCAGGGGAGAGCCAGAAGATGATAGGTTTCTCCAGCCTCGTGGAAAGAAAATCAGAAATAATTCCATGCTGCCACATGAACCATGTTGCTTGTCACGCTGATAGATTGGGGATGTTGCATGAAATAAAATAGAAAACAATTAAACGGCACGTGACTCCAGGAGGGGGTAGGTTTACTTTGCAGGATTTGCATCAACATTTATTTTGGCTTCATTCCAGGCAGCTCAGCACCCCTTTGAGTCACTTAAACAAACCCAACTTTGAAAGCAAAACTCTGTCAGAACTTCTGAGTCTCACCCAGCTTCACATTCACACCAGGGGAATGGTAAATCGCACACGAGGTGGTTGCAAGGGCCACAAATCTTCTCTGAAGGTCTCCGTGCTTTTCACACATGTGAAAAAGTCATCAGCAGTCTTCATCCAGTTTTTAAGCTTTGCAATGAAGATTCAATGCAGCCCTGGACAATCTAATGCTGAGCTTTCTGGACAGGGTTGTAATGGAGCAATAAAGCTCAGCCCCACCTTCAGTTCTTTGCTAAATTTATGGGAGATGGTCAGGTCGGGGATTTTGTTCAGCACACTCTGGAAGAAAAGAGCAGGGGGATCTAATGTTGGGTCCAGATGTGCCCCCCTTTCCCAGATGCTGAGCAGTCAATGGATGATGTAGGGCTCGACTTCAGGCTCACCAGTGACTGAAGTTTTGGTGCACAGATAATAAGCAAACTGGTGCATATTAAAAACCAGCTATAGGTTTGTTCCAGCAGGTAGTTATTTGTCTGTTTTATGGCAAGCTTTGCAATTGTAGAGCAAACTTTTTGTCCTGTAAAGTTCAGAGCAAGCTGCTGACTCACACTGGTAACAACATTTGGAGCCTTGTGATTATTTTATTTAGAGCTTTTTTGCAACTAACCCTGGCCCTAAAAGTCTTTTTGTTTTGACGAGGTTATTTTCATACGGTGCAAGCTGAAAGGGGGCTGTGACAGCTACACATATGTATTGTAATCGTATTTGAGCCACTTTTGTTCTTCATCTGTTTAATGTCATCTGCGCTGCCAAAGTAGCTAAGCTCCTTCAGGGCGAAACTGCGTAATGGGAACTGACTCTCCTGATTTACTGTCTCTGTGCAACTATGTAAGTGAAGCATTGCTGGGTCGGACCGAGCTCTTCTATCCTCATTATTCCATTACCGTTACTTTTACAACCGCACGTTAACCTCGTGATAACAGCTGTCGTCGGTTGTTGCGTGTACACAACAGCCTCTGTAGCTGCTTAGGCCGAAATAAATTGGAATTTGGTTCTGAATTTAAATCCAAACTTGGATTTACCCAGCATTCTGGAAGAGCTATAAGGCCATAAGCAAGAAGGTTTAATCTGGTAAATAACTGGGATGAGGAAGAGTTTGCCTGGAGGCAGGTCCTTCTTCACTGCTGGACTCAAACCCTCTCTTGGGATGTGGAGACAGACACCGCTCTCACACCATTGCTGCTCCAAACTGAAGTTTTCAAGTCTGGATCCCTTTCACACATATGTGATCAAGCTGTGAACACGGAGTTAGCTCCAGCCTCCCGGAAAAGATACGTGGAAGGGGAGTTTGCAGCATGTGTTCTGCTTTAGACTTTTTCTGCTTTTCAGTTAATAAACAAAGGTAAAATTCTGCTTCCAGAAGTGCTTACACCCCAAAGTTGCAAACAATGGACAACAAGAAGCTGGGATGTTGGTGTCTTGCAACAGATAGCTCTCTTCTCGCTGTCCTGCTTCGTGAAGCCATCCAGAAACTTACTTCATCCTGAAGCTGTTTGGGATGAAAAAAGTTATGGAGTGGGAGGAGGGAAAATTTAATTTTGTCCCCTGACCTTTGTGGTAGATCTTTTCTCATCACCCCTGCATTCCCCTCTGCCTCCTCTGCTGCTAAGGGGCATCGACAATATGCTCTCGTACTTCAAAAACATGTCACCAAAATTCATTTCTTTGGTCCTTCTTATTTTTCTTCATATTCCCCAAGTACAGACACACATTTAACCACCTAGAACTGTAATTGAAGCAATTGCTTTAACAGAGGCAAACACAGGTACCAGCACCCTCCCAGACTGGCTCTTAGTGCATTTGCTTAATGCTTTTAATTACAGTTGTTAATACAACAGATTGACAAGACTTTTGACAGCTTCTGTTTAAATTAGGATGTTCTGGTACCCAGCAAAAGCTCCAAAGCTGCTTGGAAGAAACAGCCTGCATGCAAAGTGAAGCTACTGAGTCAAAACCATATCCGAGGGCATCGTAGCAAATTAAAATGATTTTTGTCTTCTCTTTTCAATAGGGAGTTTTTCCTCCTTCACCTCCCAGTGTGAGTGTGGATGTATGAGCGATGAACAGCAATGGGAAAGGAAATGCAGAGAAACCACACAACGATTTACTGGGGCTTTAGCAAAATATTATCATTCTTAATGTTTGTCGGCATGTGGCAATTTTCTTTGAACCAGGGATAGTTTAAATTCCTTCTTGCTTTGAAGACTTAATTTTCTCCCATAAAGATTATGGAGACCGTCTTGGATAATTTTAGGACTTAAGCACAGTATTTGCTGAGCTCAGGCATGTCTTGCACTATGTATATTTTATTTGCCACCTGCCAGTTAGAGTCCACATGCTCCCAAAGTCTAGAGGTCACCAACAAACCTTGAGCAAACCCGTTTGCTGTGGCCCAGCCCCTGTGTTGGACGTCCACAGCCTGAGCGCCCGGCACGCACGCAGACACAGCCCAGCACCTCTTGTTAAATAACATTTCCAGGCATGGTGGAAGTCCCAGCCTTGCACACGGTGACACCGGTGAGTAGCTCTGCAGAGGGCCAAGTGCCAGGCACACACGTGCATGACAAGGTGCCTGTTTTGCTGATGATCCAGAACCCCTCCAAGCTCAGTGAGTTAGGGTCGGTAGGAAAGTGAGGTATGAACCTTAAGAAATGCCTCAGTTACTCTGAATATAGCTGGGTGAGGACTTTGCCCACTTCTCTGGTTTGGCCAGCACAGAACTAACAAGAAACTTTTGAAGATGACATGAGAAATGACCCATGTCCCAGCCCTGAGGACTGTTACTAAGCAGAAGACAGGAATGAGGTGTGAAGAAAACACGTCAGTGTGAAATACACAGCAGTTTGGTTGAGAGGTGAGCACACTGAAAAGGACTAACAGATGAAACCCAAGGCAGACAAACTCAAAATAAGGCCTGTAGACATAGCAGTCATTGTAGAGTATTTCTGAATGACTGTTGTGCCTGTTTGTGTCTGCAGACGGTTAAGTAGAAAGAGATTGTTGTCTTTATGCGTACACATTCCCTCACCCTGAGTTAACTTCCTCGGGCAGAAAAGTGCCCAGAAATAAACTGTCATAACCACTGAGTTGAGCTGCCAAAGGGTGGTGAAGTGTCCAGTTCCACTGTCTTCAGTCAAGACAGGTTTTCTTCTTTGAAGATATGCTTTTGCCAAGCACAAGTTGTACCTCAGTCAGACACCAGTTACTGGACTTGATACGGATGAAATCTAATGGCCCATGAAATAAAGGTCAGCAGAAAAAAAGATTATTGAATGGGATCTTCTGGCTTCTAGTATATGAATCTGCAAAAGGTTGGCAACTCGTACCCACCGTCATGGTGTTTTTCATGGTATCCTTTGATAACAGGATTAGGAAGTACCAATATTAGTTCAAAAAAGCTGCTGAAAAGTCTCTGACATTTGGTCATTACCAGCCTTCAGTCACTATTGATCGGTGTCTGCACTGGGGCCCGTAATCCAGAGCGGGGAGGGATCCGCGGCAGCTGCAGATACGCTGGAGATCGATAGGGAGGCTGGGCGAAGGGATGCTGCTCGGCACTGCTCTCCCTGGCACTCGTGATGGGATGCTAATGCTTGCTGTGGCTATTTTAATAAGCTAATCCTGTTGGGTTTTTTTGTCTTTTAGCAGTTTGGCAGCGTTCGCATCTCTCAAGACAGAGGAATCATCTTTTCTCTTCTCCTGAAGCATTTGCTATCGGAAGCGGCCAACCTGAATGGAACAGCGTTCCTGAAGCATGAATATTTCATAGGACTGGTTTTGGGGAGATTACTTATGGCTGAGTTTTCATGGCCAGTAACTAGATTTTTGTGACTATCAGCGCTTCTTTGGTAATTTAAAATTTACTTGAAAAGAAAAAGAAGCGAACCAAGGCTGCACGGGTACAACCAAGGTCTTGCGCTCTTACAAATACCATGATAAATGTATATTGGTTCATAAGAATACTTTGAAATATTTAAGAGAGCATCAGCAGGAAATATATACACATGTATATGTATAAAACTAGCATTCCATGAAGTGTGTGGGAAGGAGAACATTTGGGTGTCAGCACATTTCTTACCAACTATATTAAGCGCACCCAAGGGTGAATTTTTTATTTATTCCCATTTTTCTTTAGAACTACGTCCTATTGTGCTTTGGATTTCTGGACACGAAAAATAACAACAAGCTTTACAAAGGTACAAGGTACAAGTCACAAAACCACCACTGGTATGAAGAAGGTGCTGAACCTGCCCAGCCCCTGCTTGAGCAGCTGCCACTGCCCTGCCAACCCCGTCGTCTGGACACTGCTGGGACAAAGCTGCTGCTGAAGAGCTGAGATCTCTCCTCAAAACAGTCAGACCTGATGTCTGGACAGTTGGAAGCCTTTCCTGCTGCTCCCCAGAGCCATCTGACCGTACCTCCCCTGTGACCTGCTCCCAGAGAGGGATATTTGTGTCTGAATTTTCAAGGTGAGGGTTCATATTTAATGGGAAGTATCATCTTTGTGTGAAAAACAGTTTGAACCCTCCCTGGGCTTGAGTGGTGCAGAAAGCATTGACAAAATATTTGAACTGTGTGCAGTTACTTGGATATCTCTCACTTGCCAGAAACATAAGAATTTTGATAAAGCTCTTATTTGGAGAAATTTCTTAGCTCAAACAGAATAATTAATAAACCAGGAATACGGGAGGCTACATTGGCATCCCAAACAAGCGTTCTCTCCCTTGCTATGAGAGAGCAGCTTCTCTAAGTCTCTCCTGTTAGGATTACCCCACTTTCAGTAATCATCAAATACTCATTTTTTTCAGGAGCTCAGATCAGGTCTGGCCTGAAAGTACGATCAAGGAATCAGTCATGAAACAAGGGCAAAAGACCTGCAAGTTTTGTCCCAGTGTAGGACAGTCAAATGGCAATTGTCTCTTTCTCGGTCGCGTATGGATGGTGCCAGCAGAGCTTCTCCTGCTGGCTAAGGATGAGAAGTGTCATCAAAACAGCCGGTTTGGCTTCTTCTGCCTTGCCTCGGCAACAAGCCAAGATCAAGCTACTGTTTTTCCCCCTCTGTCTCTCGTTTCCAGGGTGTTTTGCCTTCACATTAACTAGTCAATGGCCAGGCCTGATCTTGGTCAGGTCCCTCTCCCCTCCTTACATCAAGTTGGGGATGGGAGCTCCTGCCCAGGCATCATGGTCCACTAAGAACTTGCAGAAGTGACCCTGAGATCTTCCTGACTCTTGTTGCATTTGCTCATTTCCTTCTCGTCTCTCTTTCTATTGCTTTTCAAATTAAGGTGCACAGGAAACCAGAGCAGTTTCTGATCTCTCCTCCACCTAAAAAATTAGAACATCAAAACCAGTTTTACCAGCAATAAACGAAGCTACTTTGAAAAGTGAAGCAAAGGGATCTATCTGGAGTCAGTAAGACATTGTTAGGATCTCTTTGATCGGGAGCCTTAAATGAAAATTATCAAATGGCGCTTTAAAACATACACCCTTTTGTTTGATTAGCCTGCTGCAGATAACCTTTATTAAACCTGATCTAAAATTACAGCCATGCACTGGTGGTTCTTTGATGCCTCGGCTGTTTCATTTCCTGTTTATACTATGATACACGTTGCACTAGGAGATAAAGCACTTCTGAAGGATATTAAGACATGAAAGTCCCTTGGCTATTTGCTGGCACTGTTTTGATGTTTTCTTGCTCTCTAGAAATTAGCATATCCTTTTCAAAGACTGCCTCTGATGAGAGTAATCCTTTGCCATGATGTATTTGCTAAAAGTCATAAATGATAGTATATTGTGTAAAGAAATGACACATAAAAGGGACGATGCTAGATTATTGATAATGAGGCAACTTGTGCAACTCTGCTTTTGGCTTTTATAAAACATATTTTTGACACCATAAATACATTGAGCTTATATTAATGAGGATTTAATACTTCTGAGATTTTAGAAACTTGTTTAGAACAACTTTTCAAAAGAAGCTTTTTTTGGGGGGGGAAGTTTAATGTTTTCACTAATTTTGATAAGATAGTCTGTTAAGCACGTTTTGCTGCCTTCATAATGAGGAATGACAGGTAGCTTTTTAGCATGGCTTTGCCAGAATTAAACTGCACTGGCATATTTTTTTTTTTTATTAATTTGTGTAGTGTCTGTTGCCATAGAAACGAGGTGGCTTAATTATAGAAATTTGCAACAAAATGTTACCTTTCAGAAAGAAAGAAGAACTTTGACTCACATAAAAGCAAAATGTAAGGATCTGATATCTGAAGGTGTAAATAAGTATTGCTCCATTGAAGCTTTGAAGTGACATTGATTTACATCACCAAAAGATCTGTCTCCTGTTGTCACTAACAAATGACCTGAGCATTTTCACGGAAGAGAAAGCCAAGCCTGGATGACCTAGAAAACAGGGACCAGGCAGTTGGGATGATTGTGGGGTGAGGAAGGGCAACAAAGGCTTGGAGATCTTAACTACTCTCTTTTCAAAGGGACTTTTCCAGGACTTTTCAAAGTGTTTGGGATGACACGGTTTAAGTTCGACTACAGAATTCCTGTAACTGTATGAAAATCATCATAACACTTACTGAGTCTCATTTGCACAAACACTCTCCTATCACTCTCACTAGCTGAACATGTGGTAGCACAAGAATATCTGAGTTCTGATGGAGGTGATGTGGGTCAGGCACGGTGGCATTGCTGGCACCATACAGAGGAGTGTGATAAAGATTTACACTTTGCTTTACCTAAAGTCCTTTCTTGTAGGCAGACACAGAGAGCTGAATTTCATATTTCACCAACTGGGTGACCTGAGGCTGTGGGTAACACACCTGAGGATGAGGATTTTGGTACCTAAATTAGTAAACAGAACTTGCAGCGACTCTGAATACCTGAACTCACCCTCCTAAAAATGCAATCCCTTATCTATACGCCTTTATGTGGAGCTGAGCCCTCACCTAAGATATCCCAGGTTGATAATCCTGCCCTCAGGAACTAAAGATCTCATTTGATAGCCACTGAAATCAATGGAACAATTGACTGTGGGTGGCTGCTCCAAGGAGCCCTGAAGGGAATAAAGGTCACAGCCAGCCTTGCAATGCAGAGGTGCAGCTCTGCTGTCACCAGTACCTTTCCGGTAGGTGCTAGCACAGACCATTTGGAGTTGCAACCATGTTAAGCAGCACAGGGCACTATTCTTCATCTCTGCATCTCACTGGCTTAGGAAAGGAGATGGATTTTTATGAGTTCAGGTAGACTGCAGCGGGAGATGAGAGGAAGGGAGGAAGGAGCAATTGGAAAGGTAGAGACAAATTATACTTCCCGTGATGAAAGCCACCTTGACTGCAGTGAGGCTAAGACATTGCCAAGATGATTGCCAGTTAAGCATGTATTAAGCAAATATCTCTCCTTCCTTCCAGCAAGGCCTCCAGTGGAATTGTCTTCTCCTACAATTTACTGGATTGAAAGTGCATAGAGTGACAAAATTACCTTTTTAACGGCTGAAAAAAAAAAGGAAAAAAATCACAAACGGTTGACAATTCAAGAGAAAAAGACTTTTAAAAAATTGATAGTGTTTTTTCTGTATCCTTGTCAGAAAGTCTTTCAACTTCCCTCTTGGAAAGCAAAGACATGAAGAAGGTGCTGGGAAAAGGATTTCTGCATGGGCACCTGCTGTTACTACTGCAAGCAGTGACAGGGAACCAAGGCATTTAGGATTAGTCCCTACGAAATGGTGATTATCAGGGCTTCTTTCTGCAGGACCTTTGCCCACTGGCCTATGTGCCACCTGGTAACAGGATTTGCACAACTCCAGCTGGCTGCTTGGAGACTGACCCATTCTAGTTCTTTACCATATGCCATACGGTACTCACAGCAATGAGCATGACTCATCACCTCATACCTCTATAAGGATTTCTGCAAATTTGGGGTGATTTAACTGAAAGCAATACATACGAGGCTTATACTGAGCTCATATTCTAACCAAAATAAAGAGGGGTGAAGAAAGGCAATGAGAAGAAAACACACAACATCCTCAAAACCAAAGGACTCCATCTCTCTTGGAGGTCTTTGACAGACTCCTGTCGTTGTCCTCTGAACCATGGTTCTCCATGGGTCTGAGCCAAAGGAACCAGGTCCTGCTCTGGAATCCATCCCTACCCGGCTCAGCTGGCCCAAAAGGCAGCTGTGAGCGAGGCTGGACACTCCCTGCAATAACGGCTCCTTCCAAGCGCCTCCAGCCCCGCCAGCACGCGAGAGGCGGCCAAGTGCTCTCGCCTGCCAGGATGTCACAAGACTGGTGAGTCACAGGAGGATCACAAAGTGTTGTTCGCATAATGGAGCTTAATAACAGCCGGTGTTGAGGTAAAAGCACCTGCAAATGAGACGGCACATAACTTTACCGCCTTGCAATAACGCTGCTGGGCAACTCAAACTCACAGGTCTCTGCTCTCGCTCCATCCGTGTTCGGTCTTGTTCTCTGCAGCGGCTTTGGGGCTGATGTGTCATTGCCACAAGGACAGGTCGTTTGTAGGACAGTGCTGTCCAGACTCTGATACCCAGGCAGATAACACGGTCCCTCCTCTCCTTGAAGTTCAAGCTGTGAGCCCAGTGGGTGACCAGTGAGAAAGCACAGCTTTTCCACCCAAACCATCAGCAGCAAAAACACTGTAACCTGGACTGCTGCAGAGAGATGTCCACAGGATCCATCCAGCAGTGACCCTTCCGAAACTCATAGTTCAAATGGAGATAAGCTATGTGCTAGACCACAGCTGGCAACTCTGAATGGAGGCTGCACAGCCCTGACAGCAGGGCAGGGAGGAGACCTCAGTGTTTAGTGGGGTGAGGAAGAGGATGCAGCTGGTGCTGCCATCACTGATGGTCCCCTCTTGGCCCGCCAGTTGTTAAGCTGCATGGTGACTCCAAAATGTCACATCCTGCTTTCCACCTGTGGCCTCAGAGACTGTGGGCTTTACTGGGTCTCCAGCATTTCTGTAGCTACTCTCCCTTGCTGCTGCTTTCACTCCAGATCCTGAGTGGGGCTACAGAGCACAACTCCTCCTTCCTCCATCAGCAAATCTCTCTGTCCTTCCCATCCTACCTCTTTACAGCTTCAGGGAAATTCCCCTTCTCTTTCCTGACACGCAAGTGCTGCCACTTTTACCTCAACCTTGCCAGCCAGGCAGGAGATCCATAAACAGCCACAAGACCTCATCAAATAGCACTGTCTCTAAACTGTTCCAGTGCCTGGGGGAGGACGTCTGCTCACCTGCAGGTTTTCCTGCCCATCTACTGCAGCTGAGGATGCCCTTCCCTCCTCCCTGGGTGATCAAGGCTGCCTACCAGGCATCCAGGCACTGTCCTCGCGATTTGGTCCAAAAGGTGACCTTTCCCTTTGGAGTTCCTCTGAAAACACACCCAACATGCACCCTCTCCGCTTTGTTTGTCTCCTGAGCATCGTTACCGTTCGATAATGATCTCAGAGGTGCTAAGCTGATAATCATCTACCTCAGCTACTCCACACACTTTGTCAGGCAAGTTGGTAATGAAAACATACAGTGTAAAGATATCCCCTTCCCAAGGTAATGGAAAACCTGAGTGGAGATTGACACTAGAAACAAGATAGGCAGACGGAGAAGCCGAGTAAAAAGGAGAAACATCTGGTTCCATTTTTCTTTGTGAAATTATCTCACACTGACCAAGCAGTACCTTCTCTGAAGTATATAAACGTTGAAGACACACACACATGGTTGTTATCAAATGGTATTGTGCAAAATTAAATTGGCTACTTTATGGTGAAATGGAGAAGGAAAGCAGGCATTTCAAACACATGCGTGTCTCTCAGCGAGGTCTGGAAGCGATCACGATGCAAGGATGGCTACTTTAAAATATCTACAAATAGTTAGGGCCATTCTGTGAGATGAATAAGCTGAGGCTGAATTTAATAAAGTTATCAAGGCCATAATAACACAGGGGCCAGTGCCTGAAACTAATAAGTGGTTTGGTGAGCATGAGATAGTTCATATGTGCAAAACATTCCTCCAGCGCTGACTTGCAAAGGTAAAACACCGTGCCAAATTCCTCTTAACTTCACCAAGATGTGCTGAATGTCTGCCCCTTGGCCAAGCTTAGCCAGCTGGGCTGGAGGGGACATTCAGCACGGTTTTGTCTAAGGGGTGGTCACAGGTTTGGCATGTCCTTCACTGGATATAGCTGGTAAGTCCCCTGCAGCAGACACGCATTCATCCTTAGCGTGTATACTCTCCATGCCAGTCGGTAACAATTTTGTGGTTCAAGAAGAGAATCAGAAAAGGTCTTTACCAGAAACAACCTATTACATCATTTTTTTTTTAATTTAATGTTTTTCATCAGTAGCTTCAGAGCAGGTTCCTCAGGGCTCCAGCCTTGCTGCCAGTCCCCAGACGGAGCCATGGGACCTCGCTGGTCCCTGGAGCTGGGCAGGACGTGGGGAGCTGCGTTGGCAGCTGAATGTGGGTGGTGTGGAGGAATGTTCTCCTTTGCCTTCTCCAAAAAATTGAAATTTTCTATTTGTGGAAAATTCCACCTCTCCGATTTTATTTTCTTTTAGAATTCAGGGGAATATTTCAGATATGAGAAATTTTCTCTGGACTGGCAATTCCCGTTACCACACACGTCGAGAGGAAAGTGTTCAGTTTTTCCAGCAGACCGGTGGCAGAGCAGGAAAGAGGGCTGGATTTTCCAGAATTCCACTCCAGAGTCCTGTTCGCCGAGCCACATAGCCACCAAAAGACTTTTGTTTGGATAAACCTACCTTTCCCACAGAGCTGTGAACCTGGGCAAAGGGTGAAGTAACAACCCTACTCTTTTTCTTTTGTTCAATTCCAGCTTCAGAAGCAGAGACCCAAGAGCAGTGCTGGGGCTGGCTTCGGGGAATGCAATTCTCATTCCTTTGAAAATTCTTGTTCTGCCAGTTGGGAGTTTTGTTCAGTGTTTCCCTTCCCAGTTGGTGGTGTGGGGCTGAACTTTCTCAAGGTGTTGACTGTGCGGAAAGAAGAAAAAAGGAGGACAGATTTCATCTAGCTTGGATTTACCTGGGGAGTGATTTTCTTCCAGAGATCCTAATCTGAAACTGCTTCTTCCCATTCCACCCCCACCCCGGAGTGCTTTGCAATCTCTGACGTACGCAGGAACGGACCGTGAATCTGTCCACACCAGTGGGGCTGGCCAAACACTCAGGGAAAAGATGGTTTGGCATTTTGGCTCATGATATGAAGAATCAAGTTTATTACAGCCACGGCTGTGCCTCCCCACTGTGCCAGGCACTGCACCCTACCCTGAAAATCACAGCATTCATGGAAAAATCAGTTAGGTGGAATTTACTCATCTATCACCAATTTTGCCAGGGTACAGGAGTCCAGCTGAGCTTCTGGATGTCTCCTACAGCTGGTTCTGTTGCAATTAACTTTTAAACTCTCCAGTATGGCTCCTTGAAAAGGTAGGAGAGGTGGCTGCAGACACGTCCTTTGGAGGGAAGGGTTACTGAGCAGACTTTCAAACTGCCTTGGGAGACATAACTCTGAGTCCCAAGTTTCAATGGAAATGCAGTAAAGAAAACCTCAAAAAGCAAACTACAAGCTCCTCTCCCAGATTTCCTTTTCCTTTCATGGTGCAAATTAGAGAATACAAACTTAGCGGAATTGCAAGCATCTAAGAATAGCTTTGATTTTCCTAAACATTTACAATTCTGTTTTATGTACATCGTCAGAAAAGGAGCAAGGAAATACAAAATGTAAATCTTTAAATGAACCTGAATACCAAGGAGACTTTACATATCTGCTTGTAACAAATGGGATGTTGCAGCTAAATCTCAAACAGGGGAATCAGAGAGTTTCAATAGCCGTGGATGCATGGAGTATAATCAGACATGGGATGTCTTCTCCAAGGTCCTTCTCTCCCTCCCTTGCAGGTTAAGAAAAATATTGTGACGCTACAGATTTTGCCGCCTGCCATTTAATTTGGTTTCACGGCTCCCAGAGCCAGAATCCAACCTCCATTTTGGACAGCAGCAATGACATGCTAAGCTGGATGTCAAAATCCTGCCTGGTAAAGGGGCTGAGGGGTCACCTTCACTGCTCTGGGATGTGCAGTGCAGAGGGGACCCAAGAAGCAAGTCTCCTGCAAGGTCTAAGGAACCCAGAAGCCATAGATCTGAAACCACCTCCAGATGTGGAAGATTTGCAGGAGAGCCCGTTGGGCATCTCTGATAAAAAGTCACATTTACAACAGGAATATTGTTCTTGGTTTTACTGCAATGCTGAGAGAAATGTTTAATTTTGGAGAAGAGCCCAAATTAGCCCTTTCCTCAGCAGGACAGCCCTGATGGAGCAAAGAGCATTAAGAAAGCAATTTAAAAAACATAATGCTCAGGAAGCACCTAATTTTACTACCAGCTGGGTGTTAAATTAATTGTGTGCAAGGTGAATGCTGCACGAGATGGAAAAGTCAGGCTTTAAAGTGTGTGTGCTTTTCTAGGGGTGTTTTTTTCTTTTTTTCTTGGTCGAACGCAAGGAGTGTATCTCATGGTAAGCATCAGGTGATCAGCAGAGTGATATCATGATGGATTAGCCCAGCGCATACTTGCCTGGAAATGCTCAGGGGTCAGGAGCAGGTTATAACTCTCTCCAACACTGAGTTACGAGGCTGTGTTACCCTCGCTCTGTAAGGAGAGGTTGCTTTTCAGAGCAGGAAGGAGGCTGCCTACAGATGGGCAGAGCGATGATTCACTTGTCTCAGCAGACTGAGGAAACAAGTATTAGTGAAATCTTGGAGACCGCAGAGGCTGATAAGTGTTACCACTCCCATTTTCTCACTAGGTAAACTGAGGTCAGAGATGCTTTTTGACTTGCCCAAGGTCATGCATTAAATTAGCGGTAGAGCCAGAAACAAGACCTAAAAGACCCCGCTTCCTTTCATTGCCACAGCGTTTTCAATTGCAGATGCAGAAATGTTGCAGGCCTGTTGTTCAAAAAGAACCCATTACCCGTCTGCAGGACTTGTATCGACCTCGGGAGAGATCAAATAGCCCTGTGGTGAAAAGGCATCCAAGAACAGCTGCCTGCCTGCTAACTGGTTTTTAGGCTGTGATTTCTTCAGTAGCATCATTCCTCATTCCCACTGAATACTCTTAATGTAGATTGATGGAGCCATTCTGCAAAGCGAGAAAGTTTCACTTACAGATACGCAACTTCTATACTTGTTCAAAACAGCCAGAAATGTTATTTATACCAAATTTACAGCTCAAAACTAACAGCTGTTAAAGGCTCTCCCTGCATGCTCCTTCCACCTTTCTTTTTTTTCTTTCTTTTTATTTTTTCTCCTCCTTTTTTTTTCTTTTTTTAAATCTGGTCAGGATCTTGTTTTGGAAATACCCCAGGACTGTAATAGTTTTACTTATACTGTATTACTTGTCGGCTTTGTTCATCTACTGATGAAGTGCCAGCCCTGAAGTACTGCCAGATGAAAGCAGGCACCTTCTAGCACTGAAGGAGCTTCCCTAAGATAATTTTATTAGCCGAGTCACTATGCAAGTGCTCTGAACTAACAGCAGGTCTCTGCCCAAATGTGCTTACAGTGGGAAGGTGCGCAGAAGGACAGATGCGTGGCATCCACCAAAACTCAGGGAGGAGGTTACAACCTCAGCTAGACCTGCTCTGGCCAAGGGAGCTGCAGCAAAACTTCAGGGGAACCCAACCACTTCAGTCACCACAGCTTACGTTTGGGGTGGTTGGGGTTCTCAAGCAAGACCATCCACTGCGTGAAGCAGCAACACAGCCCAGGAATGGGGGAAATCCACCCACTGTCTACTCAGTGCTTAGTCCCACTCCAGACACTTGCCTCCTGGCTGATTTGAAGCCCAGACTAGGGTTAGCTCAATTCTCAGGCCCAGATTCACTACAAAGATCTGAGTTTTGATGAGTCTCGATGAACATTTTAACTAACTTGGCTCAAATTCCAGGTTCATAACCGAACACAAATCCAGGCGCTTTCATGTGGTCTGAGGTTTTGTAAAGAAAGGTTCATTTGGCTCTCAAGTTGACTTTGGGTTTGGCTGTGTCTCCTGGGTCACTCCAGCCTGTGAGGGCAGATGTGGGCTGGCTCAATCCCTGCCATTGCTGCCAGAGCTGGGGAGAGACCAGCTTTTGACACTGCAAACTGTAGAGAAGCAAGAAAATAGTGGGCTACTGATATGGCTATCTCTTTGCAGAATGCACGGTGATCTGCCACGATTCCTTCCAGAAATGTAATCCTGTGATGGCCTTGTACAAACAAACCACACCTCTACAACAGCACAATTTAAACGAGCAGATCCTCTCGCACCCTCCTCTCGGTTTCAAGTGATCTTAACGGTTTAACTTGCTACAATCTACTGGGTTATTACTTCAAAAATCTGAATGCCACTGTGTCCTCTCGTGATTTTCCCTTGCAGAGATTTCAAGGTGTAGGTGCAATATCTTAGCAAAGAAGAAGGAATTTTTTTTCCCGGGTAAATGTGATGGACAGTAAGTGAAAGTGGGCTCCTGGTGAGGGAAGTCCTTCGGGTGCTTGTGCATGTCACTGGAGTGGCACGCCAGCTTGCTGACCAGTAATTAGCTTGGTTGAAGTCTGGCTCAGCAGATCAAACTACAAAGGCATGCATTTTTGAGGGACTTCTTTCTTGCAAGAATATATAAGAAGCCTTTCTAGGAGCGATTGCTTAAGTCCCTCCTGTGATCTCACACAGTAGACCTAAAAAGTAGATTAAGAAAAGTAATAAGCTAAAGGGAAAAAAAAAAAACCACACTGCTTTGCTCATTTATTTTATATATTAAGGGGAACACTGACCTTTGAGAACTCTTTTTTCCCTAGTATGCATGGTGATGAATAGAATGTATTCTGACTTTAAATGAAACAGAGTGCTTTGAAAAGACAGAAAATTAGCAACATATGGGCCAAAGGACCCAAAGAGATGAGAAAAAAGGAGGGGAAAGAAAATGACTTAAAGAAAGTTTCAGATGTCGCTGTGATCCTGCAGCAGAATATTTTAATGTTACTGCTGTTAGGGGAGGCCAGGCTCCCTTTGGACATCCCCCTTTTGTCACACGTGATGGGACTGTTCTGAGCGCAACGTAAAGCAGAAATTACCCTCCCTTCACTGCCAGTGCTCCTTGCCCCACCAAACCAGCCGATGCCATGGAGGAAAAGGATGGCAGGATTTTACAAACAAGGTTATTTTTCTCTTCGTTACCCCCCTTGCTCCTGTGGACCAGAGATTTCTACCGTCTAAGATATGATCTTCCTTGGAGCCGTTTGATTCAGGTCCCTGGTGCTTCCCCTCAGGCTCACCTCACCTCTGCCCAGGGCAGGACTCAGACGTGAGGCAGAACACCTTGTGTGCTGCCCTGGATGTCCCTGGATGTCTGCACAGTGACCAGGTCACCACAGGCTTCCCAAACAGAAGCCCTACTTGACTGTGCCCCAAAAGTTCAACACGAGTCCTATTAACCGATCACCACCAATGTTCACAGTTGATTTTTCCACAGCCAAACACGTAGAATCATAGAATGGTTTCGGTTGGAAGGGACCATTCAAGGACATCTAGTCCAACCTCCTTGCAGTGAACAGGGACATCTGCAACTAGAGCAAGTTGCTCAAAGCCTTGTCCCGTCTGACCTTGAACACCTCCTCATGTGCTTTGCCCTGTCCGCAGTGCACCTGCCACCTGCACCCGCAACACAGTTTTCTTTGCACTCACCATTGCACTGACACAAGCATATTCTAATTTTTATGAAATAAAATCAATAACAAAAAAAAATAATCTTCATATTGCCATTTATAGTCCTACCATAAATTTTCCTTAATTTGTTTGTTGGTTGTTTGGGGTTTTTTTGAGGGAATTCCCTTGTTTTTCTCTAAATTATATCTAAAAAGTTACATTTTGAAAGCAGGAGGGAATGCAATTGGTAATGGGTGGGTGGTTAAAAATAGTTTATGCTCCAGATAAACACTAATTACCTGAGCTTTTTTGAAGGCTGGAAATCTTCCTCAAATTAGGAATTCGCTAAAGCAGGAGTTCAAGTATCAAACTGTTCACAGCTAACTTTGTGTGTTCATTTAAGTGTCTTATTAATCAACTCGATATTCTTAATTACATTCCCAAATGCTCCCATTTTAATTAAGGTCTGATGCAAGCCAACCGGAGCGAGGAAACACGGAGTGAAGACTCCCACTTGCTCCCTCGCTCTCTCGCAGCGTTTGTGTCGAGAGAGGCCACGTGCTGATGAAATATCAGCAGCAGAGGGGTAATTGGAGCAGATGAAGCCGACCTGGCCGTGGCTGACAGCTCTGCAGCGACGCTGGGAAGCGCCAGATTTATACACTACACAGGCAGCTCCAAGAGACAAAGTAGTGTGGTTGTGGTTTGGGTTTTGTTGGTTTTTTTTTTTCCCCCCCAAGCTAAACCGAAGCTGGGTAAAATTATTTTTCTATCCTGCTAGTCTATTTAGGCCAGATCTGCTTATTTTTTCCATTCTGTCTCCTGTCATTTAGCTCATTCGTCTCTCAGCTGAAAAACGAAGGGGAACAACAATGTCCTCTGCTGTTGCACAGGCATGAAAACTGTTCTGTGCCCCCTACGATACCCATGCACCCTCTGCACACCCTCTAATATACATTACGCACCTTACCTTAGTATTTGCACAGACCTGCTATCCCTTTCTTTTCCCCTCCCTTTATTTTGGAGCATTTAGTTAAAAATGATTTGGGGGCTTTGCCTCTCCTCTTGGCCATCGATAGGCTTTGCTTTTGAACAGGGTGCACAAATATTCTCAAAAAGCCTTTTTTTTTTTTTTTTTTTGGCAAATGCTGCTGCCTCCTTCCAGAGCAGCACGCGCTTAAATCAGCCCAAGGTTAAAAGCAATGAAGTACGGAGGAAGCTTGCGACTGAAATCCTCTATCCTACAACTCCCGCAGTAATGACATGAACCTCTTTTGGCATTAGCCATGGGCCAGTTTGAGAAGGATAGGAGGAAAATTAAGCCCCTATGGGCTTTGGCTTCGTTGCTGGGTCCGCCTGCTAAGGTGCCACTTTGTGTGGTGTCATTAACGGCTCGTGGCTTATGGAAATCCTTTAGCAAATGGCTTCTCTGAGCAGCATCACTTCTCAGGCATTATTCAAAAAGGAATTCAAAGTCCTAGGAATGGGTTTGAAATGGTGGATTTCAGGGTCAGTCAAACATGAACTCTTCCAGACTTTGGTGGGACATGTCATGATTTGAACATCGTTGGCTCTTGCAGAACTAAAACTTGTTTCTTAGTGTTTTATCTGCTCAAAAGTACAGTCAGCTCCACTTGCCTCCTGGTATGTGGAAAGGAAGTCCAGCTCAACTTCTTATCCAGACTCTCCCAGATATCTATGCTTAGCATGAAAAGAGTGAAGGAAACAGCACCCAGAAGTCACACTTTGCCCTCAGACCAGTATTGCCCAGGACGAAGGCTTGGCGCTCCTGATCCTAGCTGGTTTCAGCAGGGAGGACACCTGCAGCCTGAGGACATCAGGCCATAAACCTGATGACAGAATGGCATCCTGAGTCCTGCACTCTCCTCTCCACCTGTCTCAGCAACCTCCAAGCCTCCCCCCGGCTGCTGTTTTATGACTCGTTTGCAGATGGCCTGAGACGTTAATGAGCTGGTGACTCTTCCCACAGCCTGGCTTGTGTAAACTCACACAGCAAATCTGAAGGTAAGGGCCATGATTTTCCTCACCGGTTCATCTATATTACCAGAGAACTGTTATTTGCACTCTACCTCTTCTTTACCAGCTTCTCCTCTACCTGTTAGGTCTTGCCTTGTGGACCAGAAGGTCTCAGGGAGAACAAGTGCCCAAGCCCAGTGGTGCCTTTGTTCGGCTGAGGCTCCCGTGTGATAAATACCCACTGCAAATATTCCTCCTCCTCTTCATCTCCACACCAGGCAACACCAGCAGCAATGGACACAAGCCCCAGCTGGTCCATGATGTGGTTATGAATCATGTCCAAGGTGGGCTGGCCCCACAGGAGCCTTTGTCTACCCATGCCACTGGCTGCTTTCCCATCTCCCCTGCCCCGGCCTCTCCACTCCATGCTGTGCAGCCCTTGGAGGCATGTAGCCCTAAGAGCAAAGTCCTCAGGTAATGATTTCTAGGGTCAGATCAACTCTGCCCTTTGCTTCCCCAGTGGGCATCAAGAGGAGCCCCACCTCGGAGATCAAGGTCGATGGGCAGCACGCCAGACAGCCTCCACCAGCTGTGGATTTGAAGTGACATCATGAGTTTGTGGTTGTTTTTTGTTTGCTTTTTTTTTTTCTTTTTTTCCCAAACAGATCTTTCAAAATTCACTCTTGTGGTTCCTTCCACCCAGTTTGCTTGAATAGATAAGGCTGGGTTTTGGCGAGCGGCCAGCTCAACTGTTGACGGAACCGTACAGTTCAGCTCCAAGCGGCGGGACTCTTCCTCCAGAATAAAGGGTCCTTTTCAGTTTATAGACACAAATACACGAATAAAGGCATATTTCATGCGTGATGTCTAAGTGTATCAATCAGATAACTGGAACTGGTCTGCGTGTGGAGAAATTTCTGACGTAATACAACTCGTACAAAGAAGAAAGACGCTTTCATTAATCCGGTACTTGGAATGTTACTTGCACACCAACAAGTGATTCAGTTAAGAACTTGGAAAAACAAATGAAGCCATCGTTTTCAAATATGCAGGATCCTCCCAGATTACAAGAGTGAGCGTACAGGATTCACAAGTAGAAAGAGACTCCCAGGTCCCAGAAAGGTCTAGGGAAACAACTGGAAAATGCAGAGCAGATATGCATAAATTATGCTGATGGGTCCCGCAGAAAATAAAGTCAATTCACCCTGTATTGTATTTTATTTTTTCTGGGGGAAGGAGGAAGGGACTGCAAAAAATAAGATGCGGAGGACTAGAGTTTGAGACAATCCTCATGCAAATCATCTTTTGTAGTGTGAATACAGAAGGGACTTGCTGACTCCTGCCAAGACTAAGAGTATCTTACAATCAGACCCCATGTCCTGTTGAGATTTCCAGCTCATCTGCAGTATGAAGACAGACTCTTCATCGTGTCCTTACAGCCCAGAGAACATACAATAATCATAAGGAATTGTGAAAGACTCACACAAATACTAGTGGATTCACACCTCAAAACTGAGTTCAAGATGTGGGTTTGAGTGCCCTGAAGTTCTGATTTAGTAAAAAACATTACATTAAAATTAAATGATTTTTTTTTTTTTATTTGAACCAAAGAAAGGAAATTAAATGTAGGTGGAAATTCCACCGTCCAAATTTCCTGCACCGTGTCTCAGTGTTTTGGCACCCACAGAATGGTAAATACCATTCTGCACTCTTTGGACATCTCCACTGTATCTTAAGTGCCTTTCGTGTAGGCACAAGAGGGTGGGTTAATAACCTTATTTCACCTTTAACTGAGAAACATTTTCTTGTCTTCAAAAATTAAAGACAGATTCTGAACGTTACTTTTATGTCAATTTTTCTTATTTATCACAAGTATTTATAGGGTGCCTGTCACACAGGTATCCAAGTGTCAGGTATTCTCATGGCAAGTTCTTTGATTTTTTAATTTTTTTTTTTTCCCAAAGGTAATTTTGTACCAAGAAAATGAAGTTTTCATTTTAAAAAGTATTTAAAGGATTGTTATAAAAAAAGGAGGAAACATCTCTCCAGGGATAATATGAAACCTGTATCTGCTTTACAGCTGTTATGGCCCATTCCAGCAGTTCCCTAAACACGGTTTTGCACCATTGATGGTCCATGGCATTTTCTGCTGGAGCTCCATAGAAATCTTGGCTCTTTTCCTCGTTTTCAGGTCTTCAACTACATAAAGAGACAGCTTCAAAATATGCATTATTCTTTCCTTCTGTAGCTTTTCCACCCAGGCAGCTGCTGTCTGAGAAAAATTACAAGTTTATATCTAAGGAGATAACTGGGAGTAATGGGAGATCCGCCCCAGGACAGGCTGCTGTCCAACATAGATGGATGTAGTTGTTGCATTGTTGGAGTCTGGTGTTATCGTTGACTGTTGCTGGTGACCGTGCCAGCCTGGAGAAGGGCACATAACAGGCACACCCGAGATGAGCTCAGCTAACTTCTATGCCATTGAGAGGGGAGCTGAGGAGGGTGGAATTTGCATCTTTATTGCAGCCTTTTTTCAGGGAAGAGGCGGGGGGTCTTGGTCTGGCCATGGCTGGATCTGACAGACGCCAGCCACCCGTGCCTGCAGACATGGGATTGGTGGATATGGAGCAGTTTTGGGGTCATCCAACCTCACCTCTCCCTCTATCTCTGGTTTTGATCAACTCTGCCCTAAAGAACAGCCTTTTCAGCCAAGTTCATCATATGTAAAGACTTACTCAAACCCTGTGTGGTGTTTATAAACATGGAGCATACAATTCTGGAAGCAGGCTCTCCACCAGCGATACAGTGACAGTCCTCTGATGGCCAGGAGTCACAGCGCTGCCATCACTTGGGTCATCTCTGTTTAGGAGGGGATGTTTTCTAGCTGCCCTCAGGGGTTCACCCAGGCTGCGAGCGTGAAGGCACAGACACAACCCAGCATCCTACACACAGACGTTATCCTGGTCCTATCTCTGCTTCTGCAGAGCAGGCCAGAGCCATCAGAGAGGACTCTGTCCACTTCAAAGGGAAAGGTCAGCAATTATGCTGAGCTAATTGTATCCTGATCAGAACACCAGCTTCATTATTCCATCCTGGCTCACGTTTTCCTATCTAAGTCCTGTTTACTTTAAGTAAACACCCTCAGATTATGCTTTCTTAAAAACCACAAGATACTCACAACTTTATTTTCAGGGATAAATGTTCATTAGAGATAAGGTGATTTGCAAAAGATCATTTTATATTGCTGATTGTAAGCAGAGAACAACAAGCTCCCCGCGAAAAACGCACAAGTAATGCACCATGTGAGTCTCTAATGCTGGAAGTTGAATAATTCCTTCTGTGATAAAATGTTTTCAACTTCTTAATATTATTTTTATAGCTAGAAATCTCACTTTCAGACAATGGGAACCCACATTCCCTGCGTGCTTCTGCCAAATAACGCACTCTCGATCGAAAGCAATGGAAGAATCGCTCCTGCCTTGTGGGTATTATATTTTCTAATCTACCAATAAGTTTGGGTTTTCTTTCATTTTTTTAGTTTTACATAAAGTAATTCCAAACTGTAAGCCACGACTGACCTAACTACTTATTAAAAATGCTAATATGCTTTTGTGCTTTGATGTCTGGTGAACAATAAAAGGGAGAGAGTTACTCTGGGACACTGTAATCCTTTATTTGTCACTAAGTTATGACACCCAGCAGAGCTGTGTGACAGTCCAAATCAATCATCCCCCGTGCACTGCAGGCCTCCTCTGCCTCCTGCAGAGTCTATGCAGTTTAATTAGCTTTTTTTCACACTAGCATAATGTACATCTGCAGCTTCAGCAAGAAAAAGAAATGGAGGATAGTTCACTGGGATACGGTGCCTTAAAAAAAAAAAGTTCATATAAAAAAAAAAGAAAAAGTCTGAAAGAAGAAACATCACAATCCTTTGTAGTTTACTTCAGAGGAGTTTGCGGTAGAAATCTACAGGACTGAGTACTCTATATTGTTAAATGTAGATTTTTTTTTTTTTTTTTTTAACCTAATAAAGGTCTTTTCAGCTAAAATCTCAGATGGCATTTAAAGCCTTGTTCTTTTCTAATGGTCTATAGCTTTTATACCTTCTTCTTGCGGTTGATCATGCAGTAGCTCATTATCTGCTCCTCTCCCCCTCCCCACAGTGGGCTTGGTACAATGGAGTCTTCAAAACGATATTTGCTGGTTAGAAATTGATGCCCCATCACTGGCAGCGGCAGGACCTGGGCTGGAGGAGGAGCTGTGCACCCTGGCACCAGCACTGAGCCCCCAGGCAGAGCACGCTTGCAGCAGAGGGTCCATGGTAAGTAAAAATTTTCCACAATCAGCCAAGCACAAGCCCCCAGGAGTGCGGGTCGAGAGGAGCAGATACAGGTTGAGCCCACCTGGCATAACCCCTTGGCTGCCAGGCCAGAGAGCAAGCACAGGAATGAGACAGCAGGTATTCAGATAAACGGGATTGTGTCATCCCAAGAAAGTATTTTGGCCGTATGAGACCAGTGGTGGGATCTGATGATACATTCAGGCAAATAAAAAGAGACTCCGGTGCTGTCTCGTGCCAGAAGGGGCAGGATCCCTTCCTAGCTGATGTGATGGAGCTTTTAAACTTGATGGCGCAAGCTGATGCTGTCTGGCTTGTATTTATCATTTGTACCCTTTGTTGATGAAGTTTAAAGGCATATGCCATCATCCCTTACGCTATTCCCCCGAGTGTGACCACAAAGGAGTCACCTGCAGAACACAGCAGTTGCTTTATTCAAATGATAGATTACATTACTAGAGGCTTGTCACTCTTAATAACCTCCCACCAGAGAAAGACATCTAAGGAGAGGATGGGTTGGGTTCGAATGGGAACATTCAGCAAGAGCAAGCACTTTCCACCTCTCAGTTTCAAGAAGATGCACCGCAGTGGAAGCACCTTATGAAGGCTGTGGCTGCACGTGGATGAGGTCCAGTGGGTCACAGCAGTGGAGACCATCACAAAGGCTGGAAAGCGGTCAAAGACACTTATCAGCCCCTTGATTTTTAAGCAGAACTCCACCTTCAAATAACACAGCAATTTGCTTAAGATCTGCCACAACTACTTACATTCAACTCCATCACCTTCGCTTGCAAAGCGCAGACGAGATCCACCAATTCTGGGCACCAATGAAAGTACAAGAGCAGCGGCCAGACCTACTATCAAAGTCCCTTTTAGAGCTGTACCTTAAATTGTCTTTTAAACAGCACTTCTCTAATCCTTCAGTGCAAAAATACTTTATCCTCTTGTGGGAATTAGACGTATTTCCCAGTTCAAAGAGGTATAAAATATAAATGTACTTCTGTACAATTCAGCATTAATAAGAGTAAATAGTGTACAGTGCCTTTTCATCTTTAGATTTCAAGTTGCTTAAGCATTTAGAGACTACAGTTGGCATTTCTTGCTGTGCTTCTTCTTGGTCTAATGCTATTATTGAAAATACTTTTATCCTGGGCCTTGGCTGGGGTAATTCCTTTGAAAAAAATCTTATTCTACACTTATGCCAGCAATTCTTCACTGTTTTCTCCTTTTAAAACAGATAATTCATTAAGACTATAATATGCAGTTTTAACATACTTCCAGTTTCATGTTTAATGGAGAGTTTCAGTTTGGGGTCTGGCGGGCATAAGCCGTGGGTTTCTTGTTCAGAACTAAAACGTTTTGAAATGATAAAAATAATCCAGCTGAGCAAGCACAGGGCTGAGCTTCCCTCAGTGAAGACCAAATTGCAGCCATGATCCACATCAGAGACCCTGAGAGGCACCCCCTTCTTGCCCAGGAGACTTCTCTTGGGCATTTCAGTCCAACCCCCCTCCCAGAGTACCCCAAAGCTGAGAAGACTAGATCTTCAAGGTCAAGACAAGCAGAGGAGCAACATATCTCTTATCGGCTACTTTTTCAGGAACACAGACCACATTGGTCTCCTAAGGAACACAATCAGAAAGTGATGCGTGGATTCCTTCTGCCAAATGACTTGACTGAACACTTCATCAGCCAACACCTTTCTCCCGGCCCATGTGCCCAAACCACTGCACTCTTAATTCCTCTTCCCAAGGAGAGCCTGAGGAGCTTTCTTTTTATTTCCACCCCCTTCTTTCCTGGACAGAGGACAATCCTAACCCCAAAACAGGATTCAAGACAGGTATTGCAGGGCGCCGAGGAGTGTCGCTTGATTAGAGGAAAGGATGAAAAGGGAGATGAAGCCTCACTCCTTCCTCTTTCTTATGCCCTGCTAGTGGAAATCTTTTGGGGGTGAGGAAAAACGAGAGCTTTAAGGATTGTCTTTGAGAAAGAAAGAATTTAGAACAGAAAATATTATTCCTTGTAATTCAGCAGGTCATATATCAAAGTAAAGGGGTGCCCAATCAAATATAAAGTCATCTGTGAGCAGTCTAACACCCTGCCTGGTGCAGGGAAAGCATTACTTTGGTGAAGAACAGCCTGAGAAAGAGGAGGAGAGGCTGGTTAGGGGAAGAGGATGAAGTGACTGATTTTCTTTTTGAGAAAGTCAGGGGAGAAGCTGGTTGAAAGCATCGTGCTTCCCCTGGAAGACGCCATAGTGAAGACAAGCTGTAGGATTCACACATTTACCACACCATCATCTCCCTCAGGAGATCCAAAAAGGAAGATATTGCATGTTAGGGCTCCAGCAGGTGAGATCTGCAAAAGCTTTCGGTGCTGTTCCTGCCCCATCATCTCCCTGCCCTGCCCCGGTGGGAGGTTTCTGCTCCTACAGCACAAGGAATCAAAGACTTAGCCCTGCAGAGTCTGGTGGAAAAACCTCCCTTCCTTGCCTGTCTCAGCGAAGCCGATGGGTTTCCCCTTGCGTGCTGATGGTGCCAACACAGCTTTGCTCTGCCAGCTCCTCAAGGGAGTGGCAGGCAGAGGATAGGACAGAACAGAAGGGGAAGTGGAGGTGTGATAACATCTCCAACCACCCCAGCAAGATTTGCTAGAATTCACCTGCCAGACCCCTTAGTCAGACAGAAAAAGGTCAGTCCAATCCAACTGCACAGTTGGGTGGTAGCCTCCAGCAAACTTAAGACCTGCTGTTCCAGTGAGGGTGCATCAGAGGGATCCCACCCCTCTCCTGATTTTGTAGCTTCCAGTTTGCTGACACTGGAAAGGCATCAGAGAAGATAGGAGGATACTTATGCAAAGACTTCTATCAATGGGGAGGCCCATCTTCAAAGCTTTGATTTTACCAGGTGCTGGCATCCCTTCTGAGAACTGTTCTTGCTTGGGGGGATTCCATCTCAAAGTCTTCACATCACAGGAAGGGGAGTCCTGCTTTGAAGAGTCTCACCAGCAATGGGCCAAACCTCCTATTTGCATTTCATTTTTGGCTGCGTGAACCTTGCTCACTGGCACCAAAGAAGCATTTTGCAACCTTTTTAAAGCAACAAGGTGCAGGGTTTGCTGACACAGCTCAACACCAGGACATGTACATGAGCATCCAGCTGAGAAAGTTACCAGCAGTTTAGGCAGGTGTGGATGGGTGAATTAGAATTAGAACAAAGCAGTGGTGCACTTGGAGTATGCCTATCAGGTTGCAACAAGCAAAAGTCAAATTAAAGGATCCGCTTCCAGTGTTTGCACTTGGCAGCTGGTTTGATTTCTAAAGTGAAACCATGAAGAGAATTTAAGGTTGAATTCATTTTCAGGCTACCTTGTTTGAGTTGTTTTATTGACAGTCCTGGGAATCTGTGTCATGATGGACTCCAGCAGAACCTCTCCTGGATCCTCAGCACCGCCAACTGGACCTGCTTGGTGAGGGAGCAGCATCTTGCAATATTTCAGAACTACAAAAGGCATCGCCAAAGGCCACTCAGTCTTGGTTTTAACCTCAGCCTTGTCCAACTCAGAGATTCTTTAACTTCCTAAAGGGTCTTGGAATATAGGGCAGTGCTGGCATAATCAAGGCAGTCAAGCCTCCTGGCTCAGACACCGTCTTTGACCTTTCTGCGGCTCCTTTTCCCTCAGTTAGTTACTTTTTGGTGGAATTGCAGAGCTTCACCCTCTAGTGTCTGAGAAGGGGTTTGGAAGGCATTTAAGAAATGAAGGTCATTAGACATTACCTTTCCTGTTGCAAGCCCTTGCATGATGCACAGAGGATGATTATGCCGTTGCCCTTTGGTGTAAACAAACCTTAGAGATGTTCTTTGCAATGCTTGTAACCAGAACAAAGCCCTTTGCATGTTGTTAAACCTCTAACATAAGAGAGGCTCAAGGAAAGCCTATTTACTATGCATAGCACAAGAAAGGTGCCTGAATAATCCAAGACAAAAGGTCTACGCTGGGAAAGTACCGAGGTGAGACGGCTGGTTTCCCTTTCATGAGGATCCCCAGATTCCCCAGTTCTCCATTTGGCTGGTACAAAGAATCTGGAGCTGCTGGTCCTCCTTGCTCTGCTCTCTGCCCATAGACAACTTCAAGAAGATGCAACAAATTTTATTACAGGTTCAGAGACACCTTGTGGGTGATCTCTTCATGCCTGAGGACAGGTCAATAGAGAAGGGGGTTCCCAGGGAGGCAGAGCTTTATATTGAACCATTAACACATAAAAGAAACCACTTTGAACTGTGTGTGACTTGGATTCTGCTGCGGAACAGATTTTTTTTTTTTTTCTGGTTGGGCTGAGCTTGAGGCCAAGGACTTGGTTTGGGTCAGCATACCTGTTGAGGGAGTGAGAGCAATCTCAGCTTCCATGGAGCTACCTGGAAGCCAAGACCAGAACATGGCTATTGTGCTAGCAGGATTTTAGGAACTCTCTAGCCCCCTTGGGCAGCCTTGTGACTGTCTCACTGTTCACGCACAATTCAAGACCACCCTGGAGGTATTGTAAAGCCATGTAGATGTTGTGTTGAGAAGTTTAGTGGTGGACCTGGCAGTGCTGGGTTAACAGTTGGACTCAATGATCCCCAAAGTCATTTCCAACCTAAGCAATTCTACGATTCCATGATCCCAAGGTACTGTAAGTAGAAAGAGGTACAAAACAGAGCTTGTTTTGCCCTGCTTCCCATTTTTCACTTATTCCCCTTCAACCTTCAATCACAGTTCTGCTGGAGACCACCATGCAGGAGATAACTCTTGCCTCTTGATGGTAGGTATGGGACCCAGCTGCTGGTGGCACACAGCTGACAGGTAGTTTGGAGAGCTCGCTGCCTTCCCCATCACATGTGAGCAATCAAAGCCTCACAAACAAAGGCCCAGCGCTTGGCTGAGGTGTAACCCACAGGTCTGAAAGGGCAGATCTCCTGCTTCTTTGTTTAAATGCTGGCCCATTTGTTGACTTGGAGGCACCCACTCCTTAGTGGCGGTGGCAGCAGTGAAATCATATATCACTCTAATGAGCGTCCCTTCAATAACCATTGCCCTGATTTTTGATACCTGGAGAGAAGATGCACCAGCTAGGGAAGAATTTATCAAAAACATGCCACTGACTAGACATCAGAAGGAACCTCAAAGGGACAGTGAACTAGAACAAAGAACAAAAACATTTACAGAAGTGCTACGCTGAAAAAAAAAAAAGGTAAAGGAAAAAAAAAACCCACTCTACTAACAACAGTAACAAGGTCAGCTATAAAACCAGAATTAAAAGGCACTGCTGGGGAAAAGACGACGACTCAAAAAAGCACCAAGAACTAAGAACACAGCTTGCCAATCAGATCTACACAGATTCCCCTTGATATCTTCCTGTTAACAGGCTTTCCTGTAGGACAAGTAAAAAGTTTAAGCGACTGGCTCTGGGAAGGTGGGCTAGAAGTGGGAGAGCAGCATTCACAGCTTTTAACACAGATCTTGGGGTTGGGCATCAACGGGCTGGCTCAGAGGCACTGGGGCTTGGCGAGCGAAGCCGTGCAGCAGCTGGGAGTGGGAGCAGCCCTCCAGCAAGGAACCCCAGCAAAGCCCACTGAGGCCAGTTTTGCAATTTGAATGGCTGTTAGTGGAGGTTGGCACCTGAATGGACTGGCTGGTGTCCTCAGCACACGCTCTTTACCACCAGGTCAGTTGAAGATGGGAGGTGGGGAGTTTAACTTGGTGCAAATCAAGCTCCAGCCCTGAGCTTCACCAAAGCAGTGCTGAGATTGGTTGAAATCTTGCAAAGGAAAAACAAAAAAGCCCCACAACACAAAACCCAAAACACATTTCCTGCAAAAATGAAAGTTTTCTACTTTACAATCTAATTTTTTATTGATGATTTCAACCACTTTGTGGAAATATGAAAGTTTTCAGCATTCCATCAAAACACCCAAGGGCTTTTCTACACGAAGAGGTGATTACATTTGCCTCCTGCACACATACATTCATTCCACCTCCTGTGCATCCCTCCAGAAGGAAGGCACTTTCCTCCCTCCCAGCCTTAGTGATGACATCCATACAACAGAGAAGCTCTGCTTCCCTACGGTTGTCAAATCCAGGTACGTCCCATGCAAAAAACTAGTGGAAGAAAATCAGCTTGAGACCTTAGTCCTGAGTTTTCCTGTTCTCTCATTGCTGCCGGAGTCGAAACCAACGCACAGCAAATACCAGCACCAAATTATGAATGTTCTAGGCACGGATCACAATGTTAGGGGTTAGAAGGGACTTTCAAAGATTGACTCCAACCCCCCTGCCAGAGCAGGGCAGAACTAAAGCAGATCACTCAGAAATGCATCCAGACAGGTCTTGGAAGTCTTCAGATGACAAAGAAGCTTTCAGAGACAAGGCAGCTTCACAGCTTGGACCTGTACTCTGGGCTCTTAATTTCTGCCTACAGAAACCTGCAGAAAACTGAGTGAACTTCCCTTAGAAGCAAGAGCTTTTCTGTCTTTCAGGGCCTGATGTGACCCCATTTCATCCAGGCGGCACATCATATCTGGGGTGGAGCTGTGTACGAACACGGGTGAGTAGATGGAAGTTCTAGCTGCCCTGGGGCACCTCCCTGACCTCTGCACACTCCATCAGCAGGCACGAGTCTCCCATTGGCAAATGTCATACCCATCAGCCTGTGCAGATCTCCTGAGTGCCCTGAGGAGCCCAAAGTGGCACAAGATGCCTACATTTAAGCCAATGAACTGCTCCTAAGGTTTAGCAGAGCTTGAAACACCTCCCACAGCAATATGCACTCTGCGTAAGTGAGGGAGCTGGTTACCCTGGCTTATCGGTGGAGATGGACAGGTACCTCCAGAGGAGGACGAGGGCAGGACCTCCGCTGCTCTGAGTCCCTCTCTCTCCAGAAGCAATGCAGGGAAGCTCCAAACAGCAAGACCAAACATTAGGCAGCATGAATACCCTCTAATCATATGCCTCCCACCACTATCTCTCTAAAATCAGGACAATTTCTATGAGCTAATATTGCTGGGCTGGGTACTACTATTTCATTTTTAAAGCAGGTCCTGCTTGCTTTTTCCCCGGTCCCTTCACTGGGATGCTGTGCTTGTTAGCAAAAGTGAAGAGACTTTTGATTTCTAAAGCCAATGTTCGAATGTGCATTTCCCCGTGAGAGCACCTGGTTCTCGTGTTTAATGAGTAAACGCAAGGAAACAGAGGCTTGAAGAATGATTGTTCCCAACATCATTACTTCTGAACCCGACATTAAAGAGAAGTAAAAGACAACAGCACAGCAGTTCTTTGTTTTTCCACCACTCTTCCTAAAAAATATCTTTAATGAGGCGCATTTGAAGTCTAACATGGGGCCGTTCTCCTAGATTATAATTGATAAATCTTCCAAAGTGGTATGGGGAAAAGAATTGTGTAATAATTACTTGTTTCTTTTGAGGAAATAAATAAAATATGAAAAAATGTAATTACTAACCAGCAAAACACAGACGAGCGGGTTTCCCACCGCTCTGCAGACCAGAGCGTGCAGAGTCGGGATTTCAAAAGTCTTTCTCCGAGTGCAGCATGACACGCAACGATGTCACTGCTGCTCGCGGTTGTTTTCCAGGTGCCAACTTTTCCAGTCAGAGTCACTGGTTCGTTTGAAGTCCTCGCATTTACTCCTGTGCCACAATTAATTTTTCTTAAAAAGGGAACAAATTGCTGTTCTTGTTGGGTGGGTGGCACAGTAGATGATTGCTTCAGAGGAGTGGGGAGGGGCTCTCCCAGCAGCCGAGGAGGAGGAGTGGGAGGAGGGGGCCAGCACAGCTGGGTTCCTGAGGCAGGTGGGGGTGATGGGGACCTGTCCCCCCTGCCATGGTGGGAGGTGTGATATTTGCTATGTGTGTTCAGCATGGTTTTCCCCCTGCTCCAGCTTCTCCTTGCTCCCTTCCCTGCACTCCCCTGGGTGGTTATTTCCAAATTTCCTGATAAAACCATGTTGTAGGTTCACCTAAAGCCATCTCCAGCACAGCTCGGCTGGGGCAGTTCCTCATCCTGCTCTGTGTTGTGGGTGTTTACAACACAGAACCTGCTCTGGGAGACACCCCCACATCCCCCTTAAGCACATGCACCCCAAAAGCCCACAACAGCAGCTGACAGAAGAGGTTTTATCAGGTCCTTCACATTTGCGCATCTCCATGACGCAGCAGAGACCTGCCTCGGCACCAGCAGCTTTACCAACCCCTCTCCTTTCTCTGGAGCATCATTCTTGCTCCATTCTTAGAGAAAAAAGTTGCTGGAAGAGGTGCCTAAAAACACTTAAATAGAGAAACTTGCAGTTTCTGATGAGACGCAAAGTTTTTTCCTGAACTTTCAGCAGCTGGTTCCACAGAGCAGCTTTGTCTCTGGGTTGTATCCAGTATCTGCTGGGAACAAACCTCTTCTCCCCTACCTGGCATGGAAAGTTCATTCTCCACTTCAGTCATTAATTGTTCAGCCTAACCCACAGATAAAACTTGTGTTCAGCCCTAAACCAGTTCAATTACCAGGTTTCTGATTCTCAGATAAAACTATCAAATATATATTCTAATATATATATTCATGCCTTCTAGACCTCTTCCTTTTCTTGCTTTCTTAACTGTTGCTTTGAACAACAACATGCAAATTTAATGGGTTTAGAAGACTTCAAGCCAATTCTCCCCTTCCTAATTTTGTAAAATGTTATCATAAATGTTTTATGGTGTTTAAGAAAAAATATAAAATCTTTCCTTAAAGTAACAATTTAAATATTTCATGCACAATGAAGACCTTTATCTTATTCACAGTTGTCACTTTTTGTTCAGCATCACAACCCAATACTAATAAAAATATGCAATTGGGTTGCCTTAAGCAGTTTTGCCAATTTTAATATACGGTACAGCTTTGTTCATGTTATTCCTTTCTGTAGAGCATCCTTAGATCTTTGTTCTCCAAGAACACGAATTACTGTTTTTTTTGGAAAGGACAGGTTACTTGGAGAGTCCACCTTCCCTACAAAAATAAAAAAGTTGATTTCTTGATTCAAAGAGTGTGTGGCAAAATTCTAAGACAGACAATGATTAGCAAGTTATAATAGATTTCTGAGTTATAATCATTCAGGTTGGTCCCGACCCTGCCAACTCCAGTCTGATTAACACCAGAGAGCAATTTTCACTGCAGTGGTATATAAAGTATTTCACCATGAAACCCAAGGCTCACCTCAGTGTTTGCCTAACACACTCTCGACAAAGCAAACCCTTCTCTGTTGAGGTTCCTTCTCATTCGTTGGCCAAGAAGAGTGTTTGCCTATGGATAAGGTTGAAAGTCTTCCCTAAACTGCAGATTTAGTCCTGGAGCGACTCAGACACAAGGCAGGACACACAACCTGAGTGCAGGGTGAGAAGCACATCTGGGAATGGTCTCAGCAAGAGCAAACACCCCAGGACAGAAGCTGAAGGGAAGAAATGGATCTGCTGGGTCTCCCCTTTGAATAGATTTGCAGCTTTACAGATTCTGAGTCTCAAAAGTGCATCTCTTTCAAGTTCCCAGGCAGCAGATTTTTCTCTCCATCTTTTGCTTTTGAGAATTCTAGGAGCATCTTCCATTAAATACAAAGATGTTTAGCCTTTTAACCTTCTAAATGTGATACCACAGGCTCTAGTGATCTATTGTCAGTTAAATTCACCCTCTACGCTCTCTTCTACCGCCTCTCTCTTGTATTTTCTTCCCTGCTGCGTGCACTTATCCCTGCATTGAAAATATGCTTTCAAACTAATACACACTATCGGATATTTTTAGGTATCAAAGACATTTTTCTCAAGATCTTTCTTCATTAATTCACTAATTCACTTTTTTTTTTGTCTTGATCCCGTTTGCCCCATGTTCTTTTTTTGTCTCTTAACCCTGATGCTCAAAAGGTGTCAGCACAGATTAACAGGGAGTCTGAGGGCTTCTGGAGAGCAGCATTTCATGTTCTCCTGCATCCTTTTAATCAGGTTTAAACTCTTGTGGCCTTCTGCTTAAGTTCAGTTTGAAAATAACCAGCAATCCTCAAATGAAAGACCAAATAAAACACAACAGCATCCCTTTTCTTTCTATTTTGACACGCATCCCAAATAGGCAGCAATGCGATAAGGCAGAAAAGAAACATTTTAATGGGAAACTCTGGCCCCTTCTATTAGTTCTGCAAATAATTTTGCTTAAGTTGGCCAATAAGAAGGGAGGAATCATAACAGTACGGCACAGAAAACCCTCCCATCTCTTCTCCTGCATGCCAAAGCATTGAGAGGAAGAGATAAGTGCTGCAGAAGATGTGCTGTAGGCCTCTGGAATGGACATCTCTGGAAATCCACAGTAATAGATCCCAAACCTCAAATGCTCCCCGGCTCTGGGGTTTTCAGTGTTCAATCCCAGCAGTGCCAATTCACAGCTTAAGTCCATCTCCAGTCACAACCCAGTCCTAAATAATACCTTATTGTAAGAGCGGTAACTCTATCCCCTATAGACTGCCTGCCCCAGTAATAGCTTCTTATTCCCAATTGCTACTCCCATCCTAGAATGAGCAGAGGCTGAGCTAGCAGTTAAAGTAAGGGATTGGGAGCTGGGGGTCTGGGGCCTAATCCCAGCTCAGCTCCTCATATATTTTGGGAAAACACTTTATTTTTCTGACTGGTGGCATTTCTTTATGCCGAGAAAGTTTCAGGAAAGTTTGCAAATGGCTTTGAAGTCCCTAACTGAGAAGTACTGTAAAAGGTCAGAGTATAATTATAAAATAGCTAATAACCTCTTCCTATTTTCTATTGCTGGGCCTAGCTTAAGAAAAATAAATCAGACTAAAACCTCGGGAATCTCAGAAGACTCATGAGAAACCCAAACTGTCACAAGTCTTTCCCATATGGATATGCCAGTGATTGATTTGGACGGGAGCAGCCCTGAAACTGTTATCTCTTTTGAGCGCTTAGGGATGTTTCTCAAGTCAGAGAGACTAAAGAGGCTGAAAGTGATGCGAGATCTCTTTGCCTTTAGGAAAGCTGCCAGCAATGGCAGAGCTGCACAGCCCCGGGAAGAGAGGACAAATTCAAAGGGTACTTCTGCCATTATTTCATGATTTGAGCAATGCCTGGGCAGTTACGATGACAGACCTGACCAAAGACGCCAAAAGAGCTTGGCACGAAGCACCTGGGTAAGCCCAGGGTCCCTGTCCATGCAGTTAGCATGCAAAGAACACACCATTCCTGCGGCAGAAGTGTGTTCTCAGAAAGCACCAGTAGCTTTCTGGAGAGGTGGAGACCAGAAGGCTTACTCCTTCCTCAAGCCTAAGGATGAGCGCTTTGGGAAGACCATGCTAACGCAGGACAGATGAAGCAAAGGTTGCTGCAGGCCTGTCAATCCTCCACCGAACTGCTGCTTTTGAGTGACTGCATTATGTTTTCTGCCAGCATCCAAAAAGAGAGACGAAAAAGTCGATTTATGCTAAGCAGCGCATCCTTGTCACCCCACCTCTGCCAATCACCAGTTAAAAGAAGCCATTATTTTAAGACCCCTGCAGATGTCTGTCTGTCTTCTGTAATGAACTCATGAGCAACAGTGATCATCATGGTACTGTTAATTGGAGCACCCACCGTGACAGCTTCTGAAAGGCGGTTGTTTGTGTCACACAAGTGTTTCTTCTTCCAGCAGGTTTGGTTTGCAGACAGACATGCACATCTGCGCATATTTGGATCCAGGTGGCTCCAGAAAGCCAGACCAGGATCCTTTACATTTCTCCACACAATGTTTTCCAGAAACCTGCTCCGTTTCTGCTCCTGAGGCTCCAGGGAGGAGGTTGGGGTTGACAAGGTGTCCCATTAGCTTTATGGGAACCAGTGTGACTGGCCACCCACGCACTTCAGCTTCTGAGCAGCTTCCACCTGCAGCAATAAGCTCAATCAGGTAATTAATACCAGCTTTTACTACCTGCAATACTAGAACTGCTACGGAGAAGATGGTTTCGTTATTTTTTAAAGAGCTTTCATGTGGTTACTGGGGCTTATGAAAAAAAAAAAAAATCCTCACCCCCCCGCAGTATCTGTCTGTACAACTTGCTTTGTATTTTCCTCCTCCCCCTACCCCCTTCCATGACTTTCAGGCTTTCAAGTCATGTAACGTTTCAACATGGCACTGGGAGAAGAGGGAAAGAACAGAATCATCACAAAGACATTTGAAAAACCCAACAAAACACTTCAGCAGCAGGGCTGGGTTAGTTCAGCTTTGTTTAGTTTAATTTCATCTTGAAATTTATTTACCAGAGAAAACTTAGCTCCAAGATGCCACATCTGGGTTTCCAGTGAAGATGTTCCAGCATTTTTGTTATTTTTGTTAATTTTTTTTCCAAGAAGCAAAGAAAAGAAAACCCCAAACTTATGGTTCTCCAGAAGGAGCTCAATACTGCAGCTGGCCCAAGTTACGCGTCTAGCTGGTGGCTGAGCCCTGAATCGGAAAAATAACGCGTTTCTTCACCCGACTCCCATCTCTACTTTGCCTCTTCTTCTGTCTCAACCACTGGACTACCCCATGCTCTGCTTGGAGTTCAGCAAGGCCAGAATCCAAAGATTTAATTTCTGGTTAAGCTCTTGGTCTACTATTTCCTATGAAAGCTGGAAGTCAAGGCTGGTTTGGACTTCTTATGAGCTAGTGTGAAGTTGCCTTCTTTCTGAAACCAGGCTTAACAGTCAAGGGACATGATGGAAGCTGGAAGTCAAGGCTGGCAGTGCCCTTTACTAGTCTTTTAAGACTAAAAATACTTAGAGTTGATGTAGGAAATGAGAGTTACTCTAGCTCTGTACATCCCAAAGTAAAACTGGACTCAGACCATGACACCTTCCCCCTTACCATCAAGGGAAGGTACCATGAGGTTGGATGGCATAATCAAGACCTTGGTGGGAAGGAATACATCACTCAGAAGAAGCACTGGGAAAGGCTCTATCTTGAATCCTTCAGAATAAAGCATCTATTTTGAAATAAAAGTTTGTTATTTCCCGAGGGTCACATTAAGATCAAAAGTATTAAATGTCTGTCAGCCAAATCTGACCTTACTTTGAGAGAACATTCAGGCACACGTTCTTTTGAAGTGTTTAGAGAATACGTGAGACATCAGGTTTCCCAAATGTCTGCCTTATCTAAACTAAATCCCATTTATTTCAGTAGAACCGAAGAACCTTTCTGTAAATCCTGCGAGGCGTCTTCTGATTGTTTAGGCACATAAATACCTTTAAAAATGTGTGCCTGCAGGTAGGATCCATCCTGCCACATGCAAGTCAGGCATACGGTCTTAGCAAGTCACGTGGGCAACTCCTGTAAGCAGCAGAGAGTAGACATCACCTCAGGGCATCTCCTCAAACCTCCCTTGGACATCAATCTAAGGACTGAAGTGCTCTCCCTTTAGGGCTCTATCTCTGTCTGTTCACTGCAGAAAGAGCCAAGATATCTAATTTCATCTGCTTAAAAGTCAGGTTCTGTCTAAGTTAAATGAGACAGATCCCACCCTCCACAACTCTACAGGGTAGAGACAAGCAAGTTGTGCTCAGAACATCCTGTAAGCCTTCTCTGAATCTGCAGGCAGGGAGGTGTGACGGCACGCAAGGTGCTTTGCATTGGCGCGTTGCAGGAGTGCTCAGAGCTTACTAGCAGGCAGGCTCTCCAGCAATGAAACTTGAAGTTTAAACCCTTGAATATAACCCAAGAGCAGATTTCAGATCAAGTATTTTAAGTATTTTGTTAGTTAATCACCTAAGTCAGTCAGGAGGAAAGGGAAATGGTACCATATGACAGAGCTAATTTGCCAACACTGATGGAACATTGAAATTTAACTCTTTCTGAATAACCAGAGAGAAGAAATAAGGTACAAAGACATGTGCAAATAGTTTGGAATAATAAAGAGGTGGTATTCTCTATAACTGACCACCTAGAGCTATGCTGCCTCTGCTGAGTCATTCTGGTAATGTCTCTGCTTCAAGGAAAAAGTCCAGCTTCTTTTCTTTAGCCATCATCATTGAAAACATCAGCTGCAGCCTCAGAGCAACCAGTTTGACTGGGGAGTGAAAGCAGTGGGGAATTGTGGCTCACTCTGAAGCAATGGAGCACCTCAAGGAACATGCCAGCAAGTTAGCAACACTCCCCAGAAAAGGCCACTCTAACAACACAACATCATCCATCACACTCTCCTGAGGACAGCTTTATAGCTGTCAGGAACCAGACTGGTAATTACAACATAGAAATATAGCACGCAGAGTATTCAGAGACCAAATGGCACAGGGAGCCAGCAGCCTGAGGGCAGGCATTTGCATTTCCATCCTCATGGGCAAGGGCTGGTTCTGCTCTCAGGCTGGCTCAGCTCTAGAGCTCTTCAGCCGAGGTTAACGTAGCTACACTTACTACAAGGAGCCAAAGGCTCAAAAAGCCCATACGCTAAACACCTCAAAGGAGCTTCCCTGGGACCTGCTGTGCTGTATGGAAACAGCTCCAGCTCCCTGACACCTGGCTGGGTGCAAAGCATCATGTCCTGCAGGAAGCAGTGCAGTGGGATGGGGACTGTGGGACCTCTCCTCACCCTGCAACACTAAGCATGCACTGAGCCAGCAAAAACAAATAGAAATACTCTGCTTTTAGCTCTGCTGCCGGCCACGCTTGTTTGCATCCAATGCACTGCTCTGAGCAGTGGCTTAAATCCAGCCCTGTCCCCAGGAGGCTGTACTGGGATCTCCCTCCATGTGCAGGGACCTATAGAGTCTGGGAAAGCCACCGCCTGTGACAGCGGTTACATCTTAAATTGGAAGAGCCCCATTAATTACAACTTTGTCAGGAGGTTGCCAATGGGAAAGAATTTCACAGATGCAAGAGCTGTATCTTACTCTATCCCACCCTTTTATGCTTCTAAGATAGGCCAAATATGCTGGTAGCATATGAACTTATTGGGTTCTAATTACTCCCAAAGCCCTTGGCTCTTTCTGCATAAAAGGCCAGAGTTAAATTCTCCCTGGAAAGGTAACAGAGCATGGATCCCGACATGAAAACAGCCAAGAACACAGGATGTTTGCAATCTGTGAGAAGGGCTTGAGACCCTGCATCTCAGCATTTAGAAGTCTGTCCAAAATCCCCATTTCTAAACTTAGCTCCAAACACAGAACATACAGATCTGAATCTGTTTTGTCTCTGGCAAAATACACATTAGGCAAATTTTATTATTTATTCATCTCATTTGTTTTCTTTGGTCATCCTAGGCACAGGACTGGAATTATTTTCAGACAAGATTCTGGGTAGCTGTAATTAGTCTTTTATCATTACAGGAAAAGTGTGTTCTGCAAATGTAAGCTTTGGAAAGATGATGCGGAGGCTTCCCAAGGCACCATTGGAATTCCACACAGCAGGAGTCAATGTAAGCATCAGCTCCCCAGTCCAAAGTGATGGAGCTGCAGTACCTGCCCAGCTCAGGCTCCCCAGTGATTTCAGTGTGAGACAGGCTATGTAGAGACCATCAGCTCCGAGATCAAGCCCTCCCCAGCAGTGCACAACACAGCTGCAAGCAGACAGATGCTGAACAATCCACACAGGCTATAGTCTACTTTTCCAATATGCATTTCTTACAGCAGCTGTCATGTTATCTTTGGTTTTCCTCAGGATTTCTAAGTGTAGGTAACAAACAGGAGCTTCAATATTCATGACTTGCCTATTTTGGCAAGATCACAGCTTATCCCATGGGCTTGATCACCACAAGGATCTGCCTGACACACTCCCAGTGTGGCTGGGAAGCACGGTAAGCCTGGTCAAATACCAGCTGAGGACACCACTTCTATTCAGAGTTCTCTTTTGATTTTTTTTCCAGTAGCAGAATTGAGAACACCCAGAGCAAAATATAACTTCAACAAAGGTCCTCAAAGCTTCCCAAAGAGAGGCAGGGCTGCTCACAAGGCTTGTTGGAGAAGGCAAAAGGACTAGTGCTCAGTGTTGGTGGCAGCTTGCCCAGGTCCATCAGGAGGAGCCCCAGGCTGGGCAGATGCATAGCTCAGGGGTGTGCTGGGATTACAGCAGCAGCTACACCAGGCAAAACAAAACCCAAAGCAGATGAGGAAAAGTGATCTGGGCTCTGGCCGGCCAAGAAAACAAATGGAGATCCCAGGACACAGCCTTACTGCAGACACTAAAGAAAAGCCCGCACCGTCCAGGAGCCTGGCACAGCACGAAGGGGCCGAGAGCATTCACTGCAGCGTGGGCTGTGCCATGGAGAGCGCGCAGCATCTCCCTCTGCCCAAACCTGGCACTGACACCCACGGGCTCAACAGCCGGCCAGCTCCCAACAGGAAGGGCTGGCAACTTGTCTTTTCCCAAACCTTTGGTACAAGTGGAGCAATCGGCTCATTTTGTTTTGTTGTTCCCATGATATCACTAGTTAATTGTAACCAGCAAAATTCCTCTTGCTGTGCCTCCAAGGGCTGGGGCCAGCCCGGGGGCTGTGAGCACGCTCTTCTCTCTTGGCTTCACGTTAGCCAACGTGCCTTTGGAACTATTTGCGTTTCAAAACTTCTTAACTCAGGCAAATTGCTTTTTTTTTTTCCTAGAGATGAGATCAGTTGACAGACACCCTGGGTCCAAGGCAGAGGGGAAGGAAGTCTTGGCGCAGTCACGAGGAGAAGACAGAAAATATTCAGTGCGCTCAAAACCACCCAAACCCAGGCTAAGGAGGGACAGATAAATGTGTTAACCTACATCCCTGGCCCACATAAACTTGCATACAACAATGCTAGTAACTACTCAACAGTTACACACTCAACATGGAGAAAAATGATCCTTTGAAGACTTGGATTACACCTCCATGACCCAGGGGAGGCAACAAGAGGTGCTGGTTAAAGTGGGAGCCCCATCCCATTGTGCTCCAAGGAGAGTTCTCTCAACCCCACGCTTCAGCCTCCTCAGCTGTGCAAGGGGGAACAGCTACAACTGACAGTGGAAGGTTATTGTACTAATATCTGCAATTCCTTTGAGAGTCTCAGATCACAAGTACCACTAGAGGAGGGCAAAGCATTACATTAGCAAGAGCCTGTTCTCCTCCTCTCTTGAGATCTCTCACAGGTGATGTCCTAACTCCACCATGCACAGGCTGTTCCTGCAGCTCAGTATTTCTTTTTTTCTTTTGCATCAACCTGAACTGAAAACTAGAAGGTGGAAATGCCAAGTGCCTGCCTTCAGAGAGATCCGCTTTCTTGCTAAGCAGAAGCAGCCTAGATCTGCCCTTGTATCTCCTTGCTGCTCGCTTATCAGTCAGCTGAACCTACTTTAATACAGGCACAAGAAAGGGAAGAGGCTTGAGCTGGAACATGGGCTCATTCCAACACTTAGATCCTGAGAATGGAAAACTCAGTCCCTGAAGAGGAGAGAGGCTGGATTGTGGTTTCTAGAGGGAGAAATTTAATATGAGCTTGTAGAGTAAATAAACTGCAATCTCATCCCTACGTCTAGCGTGTGAGAATCTGCAGTCGCAGGCAGCGAGGAAGAAATTCCGTCTAACGGGTGCTGGAGTGAGGAGAAAAGCAAAACCAGATGCAAGGCTAGGATGAGCCCGGTCAGGCTGGTGGGCAACAGGGATGAGCCCGGTCAGGCTGGTGGGCACCGTGTGCCAAACCCCCCGCGCCCTTCACTGTTCCTTCGCCGGGACTCCGTGCACGCTCATGGCTGGTACGTGCTGCTGACTGTGGGAGATGGGGATGAAGAGGAGGATTCTGCCTCCTACATCTCCCCCACCAAGCAGGACCTGGCCCGGCTGCTCGCGGTGGGTGGGGTAGGAGGCAGCTCTGAGGGGCAGGGACAGGAAATTTCCCTAAATCCTCTTTAATCCCCGAGGACACTCATGTGTCACAGAGCAAGAAGCGGCCTGTGGAGCATCATTGTTAGCTTAAAAAATAACCACTGCAAACTTCCCCTCTTATAAAAAAAAAAAAAGCCCCTGAGCTGAAACCATCCCAGAAGACCAGCATTTAAAGTCAGTGGCCAGCTCTGTAAACTGCTGGTCCAGGGCTTTAATTTCCTGAAGTGTCTCATTTCTCTCCCTTGCAAAAGGGAGAGAAAAAAAAAAAAATCCTCTTTCTTTCTTTCTTTCTCTCCTTCTCACAGTTGCTCTTTGAGTAAGGCCGTACCTAACAATTATTCGGGGAAACATTATGTTGACATTACTGTTTAGAAAATAAAAAAGGGTTTTTAAAGCTAGAGAGTAACATCATGACCATATAGCACTAGTGAATGATTAAAAATTTAGATGACTGCCTTTGAAACAATAAAAAGCTTTCGAAGCTTCTTAATGAGCAGCTATCAGAAATAAAGCATTTAAAACTTCAGAAAGTGCCTCTGTGGAAATTTCATTGTCTTTGATGCTGTAAAATAACTGCAGGGTGGATTCATTTCAAGTTCTTTTTAGCATACTGGTCGTTTAGAAATATTGGGAGATATCTTTCTTAGCAATATGTGGGGAAAACAATGTCTTGGTCGCTTTCATTTATCTGCAATTTGACAGGAGTGCAGTTTATTAACTTGAAAAGAGACAGATACATTATCTGAAACACAGAGAGTATAGTGGGTATTGCCTCCTTTTTATACCAGTGGGAGTCCATGACACTTTGAACTTGCTCACCATTAAACGCCTTCCTGAGTTGTTGAAGAGGCCTTTAAAAAGGGAGCCTGTGCATTTATGATGTAAATTCGTTATTTTGACAGTCTTTGAAATCTGTCATATTCACGTCCAATTTAATGCACCGCAAAAATTCTTTTCTTTTAAAATACTTTTCTTTTAAGATTTCAAAGCCATTTTCATGTAGAAAACTATTGTTATACCTAATATATCCTGAAAGTGTTTTAGCAAAGGAACTTATATGATTCTGTTTTAAGTCATGTCAGGTTTTAAAACATGTCATTTCTTCAAAAAAGCTTTGACCATGTTATCTTTTTCTTTTTTTTTTTTTCCTCCATTAGTTAAAGTGCACTTGATTTCCATGGATACAATTAGCCAGAATATATGCTATAGTATCATCAGCGGATCAAATAGGGTTCTTTCAGGCTGTACTCGGCAGAGCAATTGCCCACATATCTGAGATCAATACGGACCAGCACACGGGTAGGCAGATGCAGAGAGATTGAGGGCTGGTTGGGAAAGTCAAGAAGCGTACTGGAGCACAAGAACCTGCACTGGTGGGAAAATTAAACTGCTCCTTTCCAAATGATGAGCTCCGAGTATTTACTCTAAGCGTGGAGTGTGGTGGGGAGGAGTGGGACAGGAGGGGGGCACAGGCAGCACCTGATGAAACCCAAGTTCGGTTTAATTCTGGTCGAATCCAAGCCTCATGCATTTCAGCAAAATCTTCAATCCAAACAAACGTCCTCAGGCTCGCTAATCCTTATTACACAGTGGATTTTAGCTGTACCTGCACTTCTTTATCAGTTTGCAAGATATTTTCAGCCGGTACAGAGGTCTTCATGCAGCTCTGCTTCAAAGCAGTGTACAGAGGAGGTTCTGTACAGAGTTTCAGAGCGTGTTTACAGATGCCTTATCGCTTTGGGAGAGGAGGTTGGTGGGCAGGGGGAACACATTTCTCCAAAGCAGTGCAGAATCATCCTAATCTAGGGAAACGATCAAATAAGAGTTTCAAAAGATCTCCTACTACAAAGGCAGGCATTAAGCTCACTCGTTGCCTGCCCAGACTCCAAGGCTGTTTTGGAATACATGGAAATATGTCTGTTATATGGAGGAACCTTCCACTGATGGTTCAAGCACCATTTCACATGTCCCCAGTGGCTGGGTTTTAAATGCAGTGTAGCAGGAGCAAGATAAACCAGGAGAATCATTACTTCAGTGGCATTTAACCCTATAATTGGGTGGTTTTTTCGGCACTGATTTTATAAGGTCACCCTGTTATTTCCTTTGCTGGCTGGCTTGTGATGGTGCTCTCACGTTATTACTCTCTTCCATCACAAGGAATGATATTTCGGGACTGAAAGGGCGAAAGATTTGTAAGAACTGTCCTTTCCCACACCGCGATTGTCTGAAAGCTTCAAACAGTCAAAGGCTGAGTGCAAACGTGTTTTAGATGGTGTCTCTGGGGCAGAAATCCCACCTGGTCCACGGATAGGAAAGAACTATAAGGATCTGATCATTTTATAGTTAGATCGCCTTGTCCCTCTGCAAAGGTAGGATATACTTTGCTGATAGGGCTTGTATCAGATATTAAACCAATACTACACTTGATCTCAGCAAAAAGGCCATTAAATCTCACAACTTGAAAAAGACAGCTTGATCCTTGAAGCAGAGAATCCTGCAGCGCTCGCTGCCTGCTAACCCGATGGCCTGGCTGCGCTCGCTCAGAATTCATTCCCGCTATCATTTCCCCCAGTTTCAGATTTTGTTGGCACGAGCAAAACCTCGGGCTGCATGAGAAAATACTTTGAAATGGTGCCTAATTGACTTGGGTCTGGTTCAGGACATAGTACGCCACATAAACCACCATAACATCAATCAGAGGGAGAAAGGATGTCCCCATGTTTGGCTTAAACTACAGGGTATTTCCTTTGCCGAAAGCATTTTAATCACACTTAAGTATAGGTTTGCTGTGGCAAAAAAGACCGACCCATTCCAGTCGTTGATTTTTCCCACAGAAGGAAACTTCCAGTGAAACAGCCCAGGGTTCATTGCACCAACTGCGTTGACTTCACCAGCCTTATCATATCTCTCCTCTTTTTTTTTTTTTTTAACTCTGCTCTCCCACAGTAAAAGACATGTTTCTGTGGTTTGTGAGAGGATTGCCATCCAAGTTTGATGGCAGTAAACTTGGTCTCTGGGATCTACGCTCCCCCCTCTTTTTCTCTGCTTTGATGCCCTTTCCCCTTGCCTCCCCCTCTCCAATTAGTGCTAGTTAGCTCTGATAGTGCCTCCCTGTTAGAGAGCAAACAGGAGCCAGTAGTTCAAAATATTAAAAGACGTTATTTCAAGGGGACTACTGAAGCCAGACAAACCCTGTGGTTCTCTTGGCTGTGCCTACTGGGCACAACGGAGCACCCAAAATTCTGGCATCTTCAAACCTTACCACTCTCACGGACGAGCTAATCACTTATTTAATGATTATCATTGTCAAACATGAGTGTTGATTTTAAATAGCTCAATTTTTGGTCAGACAAATATCAAACACGTGACATTTTCAGTAAGTTTTGAGCAACCTCTGTGAGAAGCAGGTCCCCACAGGTAAGCGATCAAACACCGTGTTTGGAAATCCACACCACAGCTACTGTTATGAACTAACAAAGGGCCTGATCCTGCCATCACATCACCAGCTCGGTGACAACACCACCTGGTTTTAGGGTGATTCGAGAGAAAGCAAAGCAGCAGACTCTGCTGTTAGTGAGCATTGGCATAGCAGGAATTACTAAGAAATCCAAGTCATGCCTGGGCCAGCAGAGAGCAATCACTAATAGCCCTTACAGTCACCATCTCCACTGCACCATGAACACAAGAACCTCACTGTTTTATCTTTCGGTTCCCATGGAACGGTAGCAATTTGCTTACGAATATCAGTAAGACACAAGAGGAGAAAGGGGGAAAGCAGCACATGTCAAGTCACTCTGATAAATCAGACATACAGCAGGAGAAAGGATGAGAGCTGAATGAGAATAAAGCTGCATTCTTGAAGAAAGCCATATGAAAACCCAGATGCCTTATGACACGTTGCGGATCGTTCTCGTACACTTGTGTGCAGCACAAACATAAATGACAATTGTGTCCCGGCTGACAACAGCCTCCATTTCTAACCTCTTGAGATACCACCTCTAGGGGTAGTTATGAAATCAGATGTTTAATGGAATGAGGTTTTAGTTGTAATTCCAGTTGGAGAAAGTTAGTCAGTGAATCACATACACATCAGAAGGGACAGAAAGAGCCTTCCTTGTGCAGCTTTATCCATCACTCCTCCTCTGTCTTGCGCAAGCTGTTAGCCCGTGTATTGCCTGGTGGCTGCCACAACATTATCCAAAACAGGAGCTGTTCCTTATGTGCCAAGGTCCAGATTGGACTGAGGTGTTAAATCCTCTGCCTTTAACCTTAAATTGACTGCAAGAGCAGAGCTCTTAACAGCAATGTGCTTTGGCAAGAAACCCCGCTTAACAGGTAGGCTACTGAATCCTGTGCTGCCTGGAATTTCTAAATGGCTTTCAGGCATAGCCAACATTCTGCCCAAAAGGGAAAAACAGCTGCTTCCAAGGATAAACACAAGGAGCAAATATTATCCTGTAGCCCTGCGTCCTAGACTTGCAGCCTTGTACCTGGATCCAAAGTCCTGTACTTCACATCAGCACTTCTGGGACTGGAAGGAACAACGACTCGCACTCATTTAGGAAAGAACTGTTGATCTTAATGCAAACATTGCCCAATTCTGTGAAAGTGTTCAGCGCCTCGGACACATGGATGCAATTCATGAAAGAATCCAAACAAGGCAAGACCAAGGAATCCTGAACTGTTGTGCAATGTCAGACGAAGAACAAACACAAAGAGTCACTGAGGAACATCATGGCACTGGGAGATACGCCAAGACATCCTGATATAGAAGCTTAACTGTGCCTAAGGGCAACTGTGAAAGAGAATTATTGTGGCTCAAAACCACGCCGGGCACGCTTCTCACAGCTCCATGCTCCTTCCCTTGCCTATCTCCACCCCCCCCGCACGCACATGCACGCCCCTCCAGCAAATGGGCTGCTTCGTGTGCGTGTGTGTGTGTGTGTGTGAGTTCAGACACACACCCACTGCTGCTGCTCCCCGTGGAGGTCACAGCCCAGGTCACCAAGAAACAGCTCCATGAAAAGTAGCGTAGTGCACACACAGACACCCGAACACACACACAGACTGCGGCAGCAATATGCACACCCTGCTAAGACCGGGAACCGAGGGACCCTGTGCTCATGTACTTTCCCCTGGACTACAGACCTCTCCTGTGCTACCAGATCATGTATCTGAGTTTGCACTGGGGCATCCCAACCTAATATTGTGGTCACCCTGCACAGGTGCTGGTTCAGATCATTATGTCTAAAGCAGCCTCAGGTCCACTCATTACTTCCGTGACTAGCTGGTAGACTGGGAGTTTAAAAAAAAAAAAAAAGGCAGCCAGTTTACCATACTTACTGATAAGGAGAAAACGTCTGGGCAGTGGCCCTGAGCTAGATGTTGGTGCACATTTAAGAGTAGCCCACATGCAAAATTGTAGCTGACAGGGTTACATCCGCCTTTGCATTTATTTGTTTTGCCAGTGGAATGTGCTACATTGGTGGTTGTCCAGCTTTCGCATGCTGCAGACCACTTCCTAAGAGAGAATTTCTCTCCTAGACCAACCCACTCCCACACTAAAACCTTCTCTCCAACGTATTTCCTTCTGTGGCTGCCCAAGGAAGAGCCTTTCTGAGAGCCATTGAACACATGGCACAGGCAGTATCAGACACTTCCAGACAAGACACACTGGGGTTCTTTCAAAAACTGTTTCACTTAGTTAAGAGCTCAGATTGAAAGCCTTCAGCTGGTGACTGGGTTGCTGAACAGACTCTGACTGTTGTACCCATGAAATAACAGCAGAACCAAGTAAGTCCAGAGGAATATATTGGAGTTTCCACCACGTTACCCACATCAGCAGAACTTCACCTACTGTTCACACAGAAGTCAGATGGGTGGTCTGGGCATACAGGGTAAAGTCTTGGGTTTTTTTTCTAAGTTCACCAAATGCCAATTTTACAATTTTTTAATCTATGCTGTTTTAAACAGTTTGTTACTACAGTACCAAGCTGATGATGTTTTTATAAACTCTGCACACAGAGATACACAGACTCTACTTGTCTAAATATGTCTTATATTCCCACAAAATAAATGGAGAAATCGGAAAACAGGTTGTTTCCTAGTTGCCATTGACTTCTACTTTTTAAGTCCTTCAAAAGGGGATTTTATATCTGATTTTCCACATTCTTTTCAGTATGATCAAGAATACTTTCCATTGCATTAATACCTGGATGGCACAGTTTAATAAAAATATAATTGTAATCAGTATGGTGTAGATTAGACCCCGGGTTGTGTTTCAAATTCCTGTAGAATGATTCTTGCACTTTACCTTTTTCACAGATACTCATTGAACATTACAGGCTCTTTTCTGGTAAATATTTTCTGCAGCAGAAGAAGCTCAACAAGAAGAAAATGAGGATCAGTTTGATGGAAGAAAATCCATGTTGATTTTTAAAGCATTCATTAGAATTACAAAATTGGGCTTTGAGGTACTCTGAAAACATGAATCCTGGTTAAAACAAAACAAAACAAAACAAAACAAAAAACATGCTGAAAATTACTGAGTGCTTCGTGTACTGGAGATGTTTCAGACTCCTGTGAAAAAGAAACCAGTATGAATGTTCCCTTTTCTCGTTTCAGAAACCAGTCTGCAGTCTCTGTGAAATGTAAAACCAGTGGTTCTGGAAATTGTTTTATTTAAGCAGCTACTTTTTCTTCTTGCAAATCACGAGAACACATATTTTTGCTGGAATAAATAGCAGAAGATTCATCTTTGAAGAATTATACAAGTGAATTTGTGAAATAATTGAGCCCTTCATTTATTGAAAGACAAGAAACCAAGAAAAAAGATGCCCTCTTGTGGCTGTTTGTTGAATGAAAACTGAAAAAAATTCTGCGCAGACAGCACAGAATGCGTATTACCTTTTTATTCCTTCTTACTAAGGCTATAAATAAAGGTTACACAAAGTTATACAGAGGCTGAGGAGACATTCACCAGCTGTACAGTATCATTTTAAATGATCAGTTGATGCATTCTGTGACATTGTATTTTAAACCAGTGTTCAGAAAATTCTAGAGTAGGTAAGTACAGCTTTACTGGGAGACATAAGAAGGAATTTAACCTTTCTCAGTGTTTGCATTAATGCTACTTCTTTGAGTGGCCATTTTGGTCAGGGCTGCATTTGCCTCTTGCATGCTCTTTGAAATGCCTCAAAAGTTACAGGAATTTCTTCCAAACATACAAAAACTGTCTAAAATTTTAATAGGAAGAGTTCCTTTCAATGTATTGAAGATGTGATTATTATCATGATGGTGATGATGGTATTATTTTCCTGCAGAAAAGCCACTGACTATTAGGTGGAAGAAATAGTCACCAGATTCTTATAAGCATGAATTTAAAAAGATTTCTTTTTCTCCCAAGGCTCTCTTAAGACCAATTTCCACACCCAGTGCCCTGGGCAGCTGTTCAGATTTCCGGTAAAACTGAGTGGCTCATAAAAGTGAAGAACTTGGACATCAGATATCTGCATTTTTGTTTTCTCTTCAAACAATAATACAAGAATGAATTAAATGGCCCAATATATCATTAACAAATAAATAATTTAGGAAGAGAAGTAAGCTCGCTTTGTTACTTTCTATTCCCTTTTCTGCTTCATCCTAAGTCCGAACACTGTCCAGATACTGTAACATCAGACTGACATATTTCAGAGAAAACTATTTTCATCCAAGATAAATTGTCAAAGCAGATAGAATTACAGATAGAATTCCTGTTTCTTCTGTAGACAGATAGAATTCCTGTTTCTTCTGTAGTCTTTTAGTAAAAATTACAGGAGAAACAGGAGACAGTAGCATGCTGACACACTGTAGGCATTTATTTTTATGCCTAGCACTATTGTTCCTTCTGTAACTAGTGATAGAAATGCCTGCAGCACTATGCAATGCAATGATGTTGCTTAAATATCTGAAGGGGAGAGATTTTTTTCCAAATGTAATGCTAAATTGTACCTAACGAATCTCTTCCAGTTGAACAACTATGCATTTGGTGTCTCTGAGGTCCTTCATGAGAAGATCCTGAAACTTCTGTCCAACTCTGAAAATTTTCAAAGGAAGCTCCCTCTCTACTGACAAGACCAAGAAATTGGGTGTTGGCTTACAAGCCTGGATGGCTTGAAGTCTGGTAGTGCTTATTCCCAGCCAGCCACTCATCCCTGTTTCCACTCCCAGCAGCAGATACAGAAGTGTCAAACACAGAACATCTTTTGTACCTGGCATGTTAAATCAAGCCACAAGGCCCCAAACTGATTTATTTTCATCTTCTGGATTGCAAACTGGAGCAGTGAAGGAGCTGCTGCAAGTGCAGTAGAGCTCATTATCCATTAGTGAGGAAATCCTTTGGAATTATGAGGAGGAGAGCAATCATCTGGGAGTAGAAACTGCCATGTCCAGTCATCCTCAAGTGCCTGCATTAGTGACTCAACCACCAAATGTGCCTCCTCGGGGAGGTTTGGGTCACTAAGTTTCTACAGTTACTGTGAAAGCATCTTGTCAGGCTAGGTCCCAGGCTTTCAATCCAGTCAATTTCAGACTCCAACATTTGGATCAACAATGGATTATATTTATGTCACAGAGTTACTAAAAGTCAGGGTTTTTAAAAAGGCTGAGTAAGAAACAAAATAGTTTTAGTAAAGTGTTGAATTGCCAACTTGAAATCCACCAGGAGGTAGAGGCTCTTTTTCTGAACTCTTTCTGCAACTCAGGTTTTTCCGTTGTCTGAAGAGGACTAGCTAGTGTTTGCCCATTGCCCTGTGACAATGCAACTAGGTGACCTTTGGGGTCTCCAGAGCAAGACAAGAGACTCTGCTCAATCCCTCTGCTACCAATTTGGGAAGAGGACAATCTATTTTACTCCAGTGTTGGTAAACATGATGCAACACCTGCACAATAGCACACACTGACTTCATGTCTTCTCCCACTCCAACAGGCCTTAAAGCCGGAGTCAGGATGTGCTTCTTTCTTTTCTTTATTATAGAGCTTGAACAGAGTCTTGGCATTGCAGCTGTAATCTGACTTATTCACAACAGTATTTCTCCTTCAATATCTTTTTTTTTTTTTTTTTTTTTTTCCCTTTAGGATATATTTATGCAGGTCATCACCAGGATGTATTGGTAACGACCAGGTATCTGTACTGCATTCTTATTCCCACTGAACACTGCTTGAGGAACATAAAGTTACAAACATGGACTGAGCCTGCAAGCCCTTAGGGGTTTCTATAAACCATTCAATTTTTTTTTTTACCTGATTATTTCAAGTTCTACCTGATATAAAGCATTGAGAACAAGAAGCAGTTAGAAAAAAAAGAGGAGGTCAAGGATCCTTTAGTCTACCAGTTTGTGGAGAAGTTCAGCACACACTGTAGATTGCATCAGAAGAAATCCTACTGGGGGTTAGAGTGCATGAAGGGAGGCATATTTAGCCCCTGTGGCTCACAAATAAGAGCAGATTTAATGTCATTCATTGCTATAAGATGTAAGAGATAATTTTTCTCCACTGAGTTAAAAGAGAAATTATGTAAAAAAAAAAAAAAAAGCCAAGACACAGGGAAACTTTTATGAGAGTTACAGATACTACCTACATGGAGACAAAACCTTCCTTAAAAGTATTAGGTAGAATACTTTCTTCATCTTACTGCTGAATTCCTGGCTAACTATCAAAACTTAATCATAAAGGATCTGATCCTGAATTACTTAACATGTTCAAACTTCATGGGAGTTCACTATGTTTGACTTTGTTCAGCCCATCACAGGATTAGGTACAAATTAAACAATGTCACATCCCAGGTACCTTCTTGAAATTATTTAGTCCCTGTCCTCTCAAGGCTTCACCTTTCTCATGAAGCACCTTAAATTTACACTCACTTTAAGTTTTGGATCAAGCTTTTGTGTGCAGTGCATGGGGGACCTGATCCATATATGGTGAGAAGAATAAAAAATATATCTGCAGATCATGGTTGAGATATTAATTCACTCTACAAAATAAGCACTATGTCAAGAGAAGTGTTTGTTGCATTTCCATGTATGCCTTGAATAGGAAAGTAAAGCAACTCCTAAGAATCCACAATTCTATGCATTTTATGGGTCAGATAAGAAATTATTTTCCATTAAAAATTAACTGAAGCTCAGTTTCCCATTTTGCAAAAATACTTCTTTTTTTCTAAGGAAGGGCATTTCTACCTCCTGTTTCTACTTCCACTAAAACCAGTGGCTGAACTAATTGGTTTAAGGTATTATCCTGTGCTCACTGAAGGGCAACAACTGCTGTATTATTTATTGGCTTCAGAACCAAGCAGGGGAGAGTAAGAATAAAATCAGCTTTGAGCTGTGTCCAGGGAGCTCCCATTCCCCTCATCAGTGGCTGTAACAATAATAAAAAAAACCCACCCTCATTTAATAAAACATGAGTGCTATTACAAGAAATGGTTCCATGTATTTTCTTATCTCAGAACACAGGATATCTAGTTCTGTTTATCCTTAGCATGAACAAATCTTTGTGAATGCCTGAAAGTCACTTTTTTCTAGTGAAAATATGTACTTGTGGTTAACAGAAGACAAACATCCAAGCAATGATTCTATAGATAGAAATGTTCTTTCCGGCTCTAAAAGATAGCTTTGACAAAAACACTCCCTATTTATTATTTATTCTCAGAATTTTTTTTTTGTTTCATATCCAATTGAGGGCAAACTTCAACTCTAGGTGATCACTTTGCAAGCAAAATAGTGTTAAATGGAACCACATGCCTTAATGAATTACAGCATACATTACATAGGCTCATGTTCTCTGTCCTCAATAAATAGCTATTTTGATTGTATTAGAAGATCGTCTCCCTTAAAGTATAAACATTAAATTTGTTATAGGTCCAACACTGAGAAGAGATTGTTGTTAGTAGCTAAAGATAATATACTACTGGCCAAATCAATAGTAAATTTGTCTGGAAGATGGGAGTTTTCAGCACTGTCAGAAGGTTGAAAACAGTAACTTGATACAGTACATTTGTTTACACATTCCCTTTGTTCTATGTTAATATTCTGCTTCTTTCATGAAATAGGTGCAACGGATTTGAAGGAAATGGACTCTTAACTCGAAATCGTCCCATCATTTCTAATGCATACAAACATATATTCATGGAAGTTATGGATTTTGGAAGATCTGGAGGGAAATATCAAAGCTTTAAGTCTAAGTTTCTCTGTACAAGGAACCTAGCCTAGCCAAAAAAAGGTTAGTGAGCCATCTAAACCCCAGTCAATAGAAACCAGATCCCAAAAGCTTAGCAAAATCCCTTCAGCACACTTCATATTTTGAGTACCTCAACAATCCTCAATGAAATATACACTGTGAATTAGAAGTGTATTTTGTGAGGAGGTGTTGGGAAAACACCAGTACTATTTTCTTGTCTCTTTTTGCTTCACAATTCAATGGCACTTTTTACAGGAGCACAATTCATTCTTGCCCACATGGTCAGATGTGACACTCATGAGGCCGCACCTCGAGTACTGTGTTCAGGTTTGGGCCCCTCACTACAAGAAGGACATTTTGATACTAGAGCTTGTTCAAAGAAGGGCATCAAAGCTACTGAGGGGTCTAGAGCATGTCTTATGAGGAATAGTGGAAAGACATGGGGTTGTTTAGCCTGGAGAAAAGGAAGCTGAGGGGAGACCTTATTGCTTTTTACAACTACCTGAAAGAAGGTTGTAGGGAGGTGGGGATAGGTCTGTTCAACCGAGTAACAAGAGATAGGACAAGAGGAAATGACCTCAAGTTGCTCCAAGGGAAGTTTAGATTTGACATTAGGAATAATTTCTTTACTGAAAGGGTTACATGGCATTGAAATGGCTTGCCCAGGGCAGTGGTGGAGTCCTCATCCCCGGAAGTACTTAGGAGTCCTGTAGATGTAGTGCTAACAGGTATGTTTTAGTTGAGGTCTTGTCAGTGTTATGTTAATGATAGGGCTCAATGATCTTAAAGGTCTTTTCCAATCTAGGAAATTCTGTGATTCTGTGAAATCATTCTGTATAGATTTATAGCAAATGAACTGTTTTCTGTAGAAGTTGTAGCCCCCTCACTCCATCACTGTGGCTGTGGTCCATACGATGCACTGAGTCCTTCTTGCATATTACTTCCATTTACATCTTCGGTGATCCAGGTTTGATTGTACTATAGTTTTTCCATGACCTTTAGACTACCGTCTTTCTAGGCAAAGGAGTCATCAGTTGTTACTAATATATGCTTTACACTAAATAAATGATGAATATTGCACTGATTTGTTCTTTCCACAAGTAGCTCTGTTGACTGGTGTACAGAACTCAGGCCTTTCTCATCCAAACCATATGCAGTCAAGTTCGCAAATAAACTTACTTCCTAAAACCTAAATTTCTAATCACAGAGGCTCCTTATACAGTCAGTAGAGATTGGTGTTAATCTCCATCTATGATGATGCATCACATAATTTAGAAAAAAAATAATTAAGAATACTTCAGACATGGAACACAACTTTCTATAACTCTCCTTTGACTGCAGAGGGAGCCTACATGTCTACTTCTAAATGCCTAATGTTAAGTGAGTGAAACCCACCCTGAAGTAATACAGCTGAATCCAACATAATTACATACAAAGTGTTTTCAGGATCAAGTCCAGAGGTTATTGAAGACTTTGCTATGAAAGGTACTATTCATCTCGGCACTATAAGTTGGAAACAGTGACCACATGTTGGTTTTTCTTTTTGAACAAAATTACCTTCACGGTCTGACAAAAAGACGTTTTATTCAAACTAACCAAACAGGTTTTTAATTAATTTTGTTTATTTCTCCTTTCAGTATAAATCATTTATTTGGTTTTATACTAGATTTAATTCAGTTTACATCAGAAACAGCTCGAGATGTGGCTATGCCTGGCTGCCATTGAGTCTTCAGGGATATGGCTTAAAAAATTTAAAAAACAAAAAGAGAGAAACAAAATGGTGAATTTAGCATCATTGAAACCATATGCATCAATATAAAATGCTTATATTTTCAGTGTCTCTATCAGCTGAGAAGACTGTAACTTGAACTCAAATGTGAAGGATCCCTGAACATTCAAGAGTCATCTGTGGTTTGATACTGTGGTTTGGGTAGATAGCTTCTGTCCTAGCAAACTGCAGATATGAAGATAAATGCATATATAGATCACTTTGGTTAGCTAGCTTTTAGCATATTCTCTTTCATGCTTTCTCCTTTCAGTAAATGAGGGCTTTTGTCATTGATTGCAATGCGAGCAGAACCTGAGGCTATAGAAAAGAAGCTGCAGTGAGTGAATGCTTTTAGAAAAAAAGACTTGTACATCAAGTGCATTTATATGTGGAAAGCTGCTGTATGTAACAAGTAAATGCATGGCTCCAGGTGCTTTCAGTTCACAGTGAAACAGAAATAAAAATAATAGAAAAAAGTGATTTAGATTAAAAAGGAAGACTGTGATTTGTACAAATCGGGTACTTTTCAGTTCTGCATAAGAAAAAATCATCAGTTTAATTTTCCCATATTTAAATATCGATTAGAATGACAGAGGGGAAAAAAAAAAAAAGAAGGGAAATTAAGCTTAACTAATACCTTCTTTGACTGGTACCAATATACTTAACAGCTAAACATCAGTGTCAAAGAGGTGAGAGGACTTAGTTTATATAGAGAAAGACTTTAAGGCCAGAACTATGATTTAATCACTTATCTCTGACCTGACTCAGGAATTTCAGTGGGTGATCTCTGAGCTCAACCTTCAACCTCAGGCTGAGCTAGAACAGATACATATGAAAAAATTGCAATCCTGATATAAATAACTAAAAGGAAGAGAAACCCCTAGAGAAATTGTTCCAAAGGCTAATAACCATGACCATTATCAAGATGACTGATTTTTAAAGTAGTACTGGCGCAAACCCCATTGTAGCAGTATGTTTCATCATCCTGAGTTTTGCAAGGCAAAGGTACAACAGCAAATTGTTTTGGCATGTTGAGGTCTCTGAAAACATGAGACCCTGTAGACCATTTACTGGACATTAATGTATTGTTGGCAAAACTGAAAAACAGGGCAGATCCAGATGTACATTAGGGAACCCAGGGTTATGTCTAAGCAGTACTAAAAATACATGACAACTTTCAAGTTTACCTGGAAGTATTTGCATATATCCAATGTTTGTATGTCAAAAGGGATCAAAGAATCACGCTGTGCTAACCGTGAAACTATTATTTAAGAAAGATCAAAAAAAAGAAAATAAAAAAAAAATTAAAAATTTAGACTTCAACAGAAAATAATCAAACACAAATAAAAAAGAATGTGGGAAATTAAGTGATTGTTCACAACAGAAGCATCTGCAAGGTCATAAAGAGCTTAATTTTATATATATATTCAAGCTGTAACTATGTGACTGAGGGACAGAGACTGATCCAGCTTCCTACATTCTTCCAAGATATATTCTAACAGTGAGGACTACTGCCAGAATCACTGTGTTAGAGCAACCCTTTTCTAGCGGAGGCCAAAACCATAAAATAAAGGAGGAATATTCTCATTAAATATGACATTTTAAAAACTTACTGTTGAAAGTATACTTTTGTTTCTTCCTATTATTCAGTTTGTGACCTCTTTTCTTCCATTCCTCTCTTTGGGATACTCCTTGGTCATGCAGAAAGCTCAACCATGCAAGTATGAGCCAAAAAAAAGTAAGGCATTAATTATGATCCAGTCACCTGAGAGTACCACTTAGTCCAAGAAGTGAAATAGGCACCTCCAAAGAATGTGTGATCCTATTCTAGAGAGGTCAGATGACTTCTTTGGAAGAGTCCCACAAAGGCAACCTGTGGTGACTACTTCATTGTCAGAACCTTAATCTTCAGATAGGTAAAATCAGGTGAGATGACTCTCACTCATAACTAAGCTGCAGGTGACCTTTTTATGTATACTCACATTCTTCTTATAGTTTTTGATGGTCAGTTGCTAGATACTGATTAAAATCAGCTGTAGTCTAGGAAAAGCATGAATTTTCCTGTGCATTTGCATAACATCTGATAAATAGATCTAACTCTTTCTGAAGTCTTTAGCTTTATGTTTTCAGTACATATAAGTGAAAGCAGATTGAACTGGCAACTGCTTTGAAGAATAGAGAGGAAATTTTCACCTGCATGTTTTACTGGCATGAGAAAGTTTACAAGCAGGTTGTGCTTTTAGTGATTAATGCTGGGTTCAATTCTTTCATTTACATAAATTTAAGAAAATGTATTTTTTGCTTAAGTTGTACACTGATATAACTCTAGAGATCACTGAGGAATGAAATTCATACAGTTGAATTGCTAGGTGTTATCTCAAGCATAAATATTTTTTTTGCATACATTTCAAGAATTTAAATTATGAAGGCTGTCAGTCTGATTTATCAAAATCTTTCTTCTGGCTTTAATCTGTGAAAAGATGGACATGAGCTGGCAATATGTTCTAGCAGCCCAGAAGGCCAATTATACCCTGGGCTACATCAAGCACTCTCCCCCTCTACTCTGTTCTGGTGAGATTCCACCTGGAGTACTGTATCCAAGTCTGGAGTCCCCAGCACAAGAAGGACATGAACCTGTCGGAGTGGGTGCAGAGGAAGGTCACAAAAATGATCAGAAGTCTGGAACCACTCTGCTATGGAGAAAGGCTGAGAGAGTTGGGGTTGTTCAGCATGAAGAACAGAAGGCTCAGGGAACACCTTATAGCAGCCTTTCGGTACTTAAAGAAGGTTTATAAGGAAGATGGGGACAATCTTTTTGGTGGGGTCTGTTGTGACAGGACAAGGAATAATGGTTTTAAGCTAAGAGATAGGAGATTTAGACTAGATATAAGGAAGAAATTTTTTACACTGAGGGGGTTAAACACTGGCCCAGGTTGCCCAGAGAGATGGTAGATACCCTATCCCTGGAAATATTCCTGTGGGTCAGGTTGGATGAGGCTCTGAGCAACCTGATCTCATTGAAGATGTCCCTGTTTACTGCAAGGGGGTTGGATAGATGGCCTTTAAAGGTTCCTTCCAAAATGAACCATTCTATGTTTCTATCATTTTATGAAAACTCAGTCTTCTGTCATCCATGGTAAAAGGCTCCCCCTAAATTCAGAAGTCAGAATTCAGAAGTAAATACTTTCAAATAACAATAAAGATACCCATTCAACATAAAACTTTCTTAAACCATACAGTCATACTTTAATAAAAGTCAATGAAAAAACACAGTGTTGCACAAACTTCAAAAATGTTATGATATTTAACTGCAAAATAAAGGATCATTCTATCTCAGGAATATTCACAAGCCTTTAGTTTTTGGCGTAAGGTTAAATGCTCAGGTTGGTCCCAGTGTTATTTGTATTTATTTCCTATGGGATGAATTTTAATACAGTTATTTTGGCCTGCAGAGCCTCTTTGGAACTTAAGATCTTTGATATTTTTATTCAGTCCTTACACATAGCATCATTCATCTGCCTGATCTTGTAAGAGGTTGGCTGTCTGTAAGCACAAAAAGCTGTTTCTTTTGGCAACATTGTTCAAGAGCTAGGATTCAAAAGAGGACATACCTAAGAAGTACACACTTTGTGTACATGTAATGCAGTATTCTATTTTTCTAAAAATGCATAAGATTTATATTGCAGGTGCAAATTTTCAAAACTTGTGCTTCTTTCAATTCAGCCCAGAGACATAACTGTATCCATGTTTTTATGAAACACCAGTTACATGTTCTAATTGTAAATTACATATCCTGTGTTGGTTTGATGGCCTTTTCTTTGTGTTTATTGAATCTAGAATTAAACTAAAAAGGCAAACAGAATTGGCAAGGATCTAAGTGGGTTTTGGAGTGATCTGAAGCAACTTACTTGGCGGTTTTGTGGTGCTTGTGGCAGAAAAGAGTTCTGTGCTCATAGCTTTCTGGAGTATCTTTGGATGCCTATGCAAACATACATTCTTTTCCAAAACTGCTAGCCTGTTGTTCACTGAAAAAAACTAATCCTGGTTTTGTGATACCACAGCACTGATGAGGCAAAATACAAACCATACATCAAGGTAGTATTTTTGTAATGAACAATGCCAATTTGTTCCACTTCTTTCAAATGTGGCCATCAGAATCAAGTCTTATGCATTAAGAGAAGCAGCTCATGCAAGTCAGGCTTATTTCTGGGATAGAACAATGAGAGGCTTTGTAAACACACACACACACAAAAACAACCAAAAAATCCACAAACAAACAAACAAACCGAAACAAAAAACAACCCCGCCCTCCCAACAACAACAACAACAACAAAAGGAAGGAAAGGAAAGGAAATGAGAAAAGAAAAAAGAAAAGAAAAGAAAAGAAAAGAAAAGAAAAGAAAAGAAAAGAAAAGAAAAGAAAAGAAAAGAA